>SRPX01000517.1:0-18152 GCA_018360215.1 Claviceps spartinae
TATTTTTTTTTTTTTTTTTTTTTTTTTTTTTTTTTCGCATTTCCCTCGGAGTGGCGGCCTGTTATCTTTGCTCTTTTTTGTCTTTCCTTTGTTCACGTCATGGCATGTTATGTATATACCACGGATAGTTTGTACTTTTAGGAGACTTGTAGACAGATGTGAGTCTGGGTCATGGAACTTGGTTTTTATGTGTATTTCTTCTTTTTCTAGAACACTTTTTTTTTTTTTTTTTTTTTAGAAGGGAAGGGTCATGTTGTGTGTATGTACTATGTACCTTATGTTACGCGGTCATTTTACTGGAGTTGCATTGCATCATGCAGTCACATTTTGAATCTATTTCTCTCCGTCGTGACGTCGTCTTGTGCACCGAAATGGGTATGTACATTATACATACCTTCCGAGTACACACAATCTGTCATCTATCTACGGAGTATGGAAGAAAGGGTAGCCGTTTCGCGCCTCCTCACGTGCGCTTTGCATTCTTTGGAACACGGCCACGTTGAGTGGATAATGAGCCTGGTCTACTCCGTACATACCTAGGTCGTACAGAGTACTTATGTACATAAGGAGTATGTACAGAGTATGAGGCAGGCAGACGCTGCGACCGCCGACAGGGAGAGCTGGCTATGTACTGGAGTCTGGAGGCCTGTCTTCCGGATTTATTGCACCTGGATCAAGCTCTGAGTACTCCGTATGTATGTATGCGGGGATGCGAGGCTGCAGCCCGGGATGTCGACTGCCTTGCTCAATGCTGACAGTTGTACCTACGTACAGTCCCTCGGAGAAAATAACGCCCAAAGCCATATCGGACTCCTGTTGGATTACCACGCCTGTTTTTTTTTTTTTTTTTTTTGTCACATTTTTGCAAACGTGCCACAAAATTTTCAAAAATGCTTCATTCAGCAGAGTCTATAATATCATGAATTCTCAATAATTGACTGCATCAATCACTTACTTACCACCCGTTGAAATGTATCAAGTGGAGGAAGTTTTGTGTTATTTTTGCGGGGCCACTGTAGCTACCTATGTACGCACTACATACCTACCTACCACTGTCCAGTGTGCGCTGTACACACCTGAGTAGGTAGCTGAGGCGTAGCCTGCAGATCATGTGGCTATCCGCGATGCCTTCAGCAGGGAGCACAGCAGCGTCGCCTCACCTCACCGAAAGTACATCGTACCTCCAGTACATACGGAGTATGCATGTACATACATACCTAGGTAGTAAATCACCCGTAAGCCACGGAAGCGCCGCCCCGCGCCACGACGACACTCCACGGCGCACGCACGACAAAGTAACCGCACTTCAGTCTTCAACATTCACTCCAGGTACCATGGTCCATACATAGGTACCTATCTATTTTCACCAGCATCAGCACCAGCACACCACAGTCCCTCCCTCTGTAGGTATGTTATGTACATGTACTCCGTAGGTAGGTGTTCAATACTCCGTACGAGATTTGTCACCCAGGACCCCTCAACTCCCCCAACTCCCTAACGTCCCTAGGAAGGCGAAGCGCTTCTCATATGGAGCGGCGCAGCCGAGAGGGCCCCTTTTAGCGTGCAGCCTGCAGCTGCAGCGTGGTTGCGGCACAAGTCGGTACAGTCCGGGGAGGGAGGGGTGGGAATGTGGGAATGTAACGTTCCGGACTTGCCTAGTTGGGCGTTTTGGGCGGGGGTCCGGCATTTCATTCGTGTGTGTGTCTGTACATACATGTACTCTGTTTTGGAGGGACGGTGGGGGTGGGATGGGTGTGCTTGTGCTTGTGCTTGGTCAATGGGGGATGTTGGAGGCGATTTATGTACCTACATACCTACATACCTACATACATACCTGTTATGGAGAGAGAGAGGGGGGGAAGGAGAAGGAGGAGGAGGGAGATGCGAAGGCAGAAGCGGATGACGTCTACTCCGTAGAGGCTGATTTTCTTTTGTTATGGCTTCTGGCTGTTTCGTCTGCCATTGTGTACGGTGTACATACCTATGTATCACGACTCCGTGCTGTGTACGATAGTTTGGAGGACAGGGGATGAAGGAAGTGTTTTTTCTTGGTCGAGGGTGTACCTACTCCGTAAGGACTCAGGTCTCAGGAGATGATGCCGGTTTTCGGGGGTGGAGCAACTCCGTGATCACTGATGGCCTATGGCCTATGGCCCATGGGTACTTGGTTCTGGAATGGAGTGTTTTCATTCTAGGGCCTTGTCTGTCTGCCTGCGAGGCTGCGCCGTGTGGTGCTGTCACGGTGCGCCGGTGCGGCGGTCGTTGTGGTGGTTGCATACCAAGGGGGCATCAATGATGAATGGAACCAGAAAGGACTGCTTTGCCGCCGTGGAGTGTTCAATTCGGAGTGGACAACTTGTTCCGTTTCTATTTGGTTTCTGATGCCACACTTGAGGTAATAAGGCAGCCAAGCCAGAGTTTATGGGGTGCGCGCGTGGCATAAACTCGAGGGAATTGAGACATTGTTGCGCGTGTCACGTGTTTGAGGGCGCAGGTTTGGGGCGCTGGGGCCTGGGGTCTACGGAGACCTCATGGAGAAGGAGTACAGATGCCCTTGATCTGCGTCTTGTGGGAAGCCTCCACGCATCGATGTTCAGGCACGAGATACCTACCTAGGTACGTGAATTATTTTGGGATCTGCTAGTGGAGACTGTGATTTGGAAGACGAGAAAAAGATGGAGAGCACAGTGGAAAGAGGGTGCAGTGGAGGTGAAGGATTTACACGTGGAAGAAGTGCACACAATCGCGACGGCTTATTGTTCGTATCATCGTATGTATGTATGTACCAGACATGTATCCCGCGGGGCGAAAGGATAGACCGACGAAGCGCCTCCAGGAAATGCGATGGACGAATTGGGCGCCCACGGGCCACGCGAAGGCCAGCGGGCATATTGTTGCCAACTGAATGCATACCTAGGTAGTTACACCGCTTGACTTGAAACTTTGTCGCCTATTATCGCGCAAGGTCACAGTAAAAAGGCTTACTCCGTAGATGATGCATTCGCGCAGGTCCCTGAAAATGCACTGGCGATCAGTGGGACTGCTTGACAATGAGCCCGCTTAATAGCCTTGAGACAATGCGCCCACGGATGAGACGCGGATACTCCGTATGCACATGCACCACGGGACATGAGACACGGACGAGCACAACAAACATCTCCCCACGTCCGCAGACACGGATATGAGACATGGATGAGCAAAACACATCTTCTCTCACGGCCCACGGAATACAGGAATGATCAGTGAGACACGGATGTGCAAAGAAAAAAAACGTCCTCTCTCTACCAGGTATGTACTCCGTACGGACCAGTGACCACTGGCTCGGACATGAGACAACGGACGAGGCAAACCGAACGGTTCTTTCACGGACACAGACATGAGACACGCGAGCAAGATCCGCGGGTCACGGACATGTGGCGGCACGTAAGCACACCCCTCTCCCTCTTCCCTTCCTTTGATATTGATACCACGTGGTTCGTGACTTTCGTGTAACGCGCAACCGGCCGAGGGCCTCTCAACGGAATGACTGCACGTTCGACCGAAATGAGAGAAGTGAGATGCCAACCACTTTTCAGTCTTTACGGAGTAGTTTCAAGGACCGTAGCAGAGCGGCAGCGAGCGGCGAGCACCTCAATGACGTCAGCTTCGGGGTCTTGCTTCAAGCGATGACGAGCCCATCATCCATGATACTGGATATGTAAATACATACATTATACATACCTACCTACCTATGAAAACGTGGCCAACGCAAGGAATCTAAATGCCATCTATTGACCATGCTATATAAGCAGAAAAGCCCTATAATCCATGATCCATAGCATCTGGATTCTGCACAAGCCGACCGACGCGGCAGGTTGGTTCTTCTCGTCGGCAAGTCCCAATTTCCCCGCCGCCCCGACGGCCCAACATTCCTGTCGCCTTCCTTTGCGGAGTATAACGCGGGAACAGGCTTGCAGCAGCTAAGCCAAGTTGGGTATAAACACGCCCCCCCCCCCTCGCCTCTCTTCCAGGGTCCCATAGTTACTCCATCTGCCGTTTTCTGGATCGCATGCTCATTGGATGAAATAGATCAAGGTTTTGGCTGGAAATTGGGACCTTTTCGTGCCGGAGACTTGGATGCGGAGGGGTGTGTGCATTGGGGAAAGGGAAGACGTTGATTGGCTGCGTTGGGAGGATCAGGCGGGATAGACGAGACGATACGGCATTCCAGTTTCTCTCACGCGCGGCGGGTTATACGGTACTCCGTAGGCCAGACGGACGGGCCGTTGCAGCATTGACGGCGTGAGAGCCGTTGGATGTCTGTGACGGGGTACATACATACGGAGTAGAAGGAATACGCAATGTGACGAGACGCGGTATGCGCATCGCGACGGCAAATCCATGTGTAATAAATACAAAGGGGAGGAGCAGAGGCGATCGTGTGTGTAAATTGAACTGTGAGTCTGTGAGCAGGGACAGATTCTCAGAAGAAGAGCCTACCGGGACATCAGGGGTACATCTCGGTAGACGCACGTAGACGCAACACCTCGAACAAAACACCCAATTATTACGGAGTACTCCGTAGGCACCCGCACGATACCCTGTCATGACGTAGGTGACCTCGCTTCCAGCCTTCCGTCACGTTTGTTTTCCCAGCGCCCAAAGATCTCTCATTATTCATACCTAGTAGGTAGGTATGTATGTACTCCGTACACATCGTCATCGCCGGGGGCAAATCGTACTCCGTAGAGGCGGCGGGCCTAGCTGTCTAAGCCGGTGACACTGCCGTCAAAGCAACTACCTACCAATGTAGGTATGTAGACAAGTACAAAAGGCACCCATCGACGAACGTCGCGTAAGCTTCCCTCCCGCAGTGCGCCTCTGGAAGCGTTGCGATTTGGAATTTGGAATATGGAATACCTATAGCTTGCTCTCAGCCTCTCATCCTTCGTCATCCATTCCACGGAATGTGGATACCGCAGCTATAAGCCGCCAGCCGCGATCGCAAGTTTTATCTAAGCACGCACATGACGCACTTGGCTGGAGTTATTTGATAATCAAGGTCACGGCCCATGGGCGAAAAGGGGCACTTGGGTCTGGTGCCAATGGCCATGCCAAAGCTTGATTATGCCCAGTTTAATGAGAATTCAGAAACGCAATTTGGGCCCGTGAGGAGGTTGACCGTTAACGCTGAAACAACCTCGGGCGGTGGTGTTGTGAACAGCTTCAGCTGCTTCATTCGACTTTGGACATCCAGCCTCTCTATTCAGCGGGATCATGGATGAGTGTATAGCTGAGGTGGCCGTTTAAGTTTTGCAGGTGCTAGGCTGACTTCTCGCTTAAGCTTATCTGTACTAATTTTGGCATCTTGCATCATTGTTTTGGATTGTCATCTCAGATCTGTCACCTGTGCTTCACGGCACGTTTTATTTTGTTATCGAATTCCGATTTACGTATATGTGTGTAAGTCACAAGTGTGTGAACGAGTGTTTGTTTATATGATTTTGTGTCTGCCGCGGTGTACACTTGCATCCAGAGTCTTAACAAATGCCCTCCTACCTCAGGCTTGTGCAGCCTAAAATTCTAAATGACAGCTGCGGCAGACTAGATACGAATCCTGACGACTGCTCGCCGCCCGGGACCCAGGCGAGCGCGGCCCAGACGAGCTGGTACCAGGTATTGGCTCCGTTGGTACTTCCGCTCGTACGGGACGCCCTTTGTGACCCCGTTTGGTTAATGGACAGTCATTGTCGGTGTCCTCACGGCCGAGGGGCATTATCGAGGGATTGCGCATGCCATGGAGCGATTTGATATTGGTAAGTTATAACTCGGGCCGGCAAAGGCTCGCCTCGCCGTAGGGTTCCTTGCAGGGGCAAGCGCAAGGTTGATTGGCTATAGTTCGCGTTGTGATCAATCTGGTTGGAAGTTTGGAACCCTGACTCCTTGGACCTTTGTGCCATCTCCGATTTGATCTCTCAGTACTTCTGACTTCATTATACTGCGTGATGTCTGTGCCTCGATTACTCCCAGTCTCCCACATGATACATCACGTACTAGAGGCTCCAACTTTTACAAAAGCCTGCTCATCTGTCTAGTATCTAGGTAGATACTAGAAAGAGGCCTATCAAGCCCTTCAGGCGTCGGATCGTGTACACTGTACAGCTATGCTTGAATCCTCAAAGAAAATGTGTGCCTTCACGTAAAAGCGTGAAAGACTAAAGTCGGCCTTAGTCATAAGATTTATCAGTACTGAGTCTTATAGCTCTAAGCTCTAGGTTCTGGCTCCAGAGAACCTTCAACCCGTCTATGCCGGCAACCCGAGAACTCAAATGATGGTCAAATCTTAGTCACTGAGTGGATGGCCAGCTGACAGTTGAGATTCGAATTCATGGAGACGAACTTTGCTCATGTCTATTTAATGTGTACATGTATAAGTATATATGTAGGTCTGTATAGCTTGTGTTCACTGCCTCGTTTCAAAAAGTAATGAACCATAGACCGCATACCTCGGATCATTCTTTCATTACCCACCCAAACACATAGATGTACGTACTACGTATAGGCTTTCCTTGGGCCTCGGCGCAGCGCTGGAGCCTGGATCTATGTATGAGGCATCTTCCTGGCGGCTTTCATGAAGATCTTCAGGCTTCAGCTGCGCCTGGCAATTATTCTCGCGTGCAAGACCAGGGATCCAGGGTGGACAGACAGCTGCGATAAGATGCAGACGCCGCTCCCCGGCTCCCGGACGTCCCCTCAGACAGGGTTCGTCCAGAGAGATGGCCATCTCATCATCTCATGTACATGGCAGAAAAAGAGGCAATACGCAAAGGTAAACGCAGTGCTTCATCTCGGAACCTCCAAAACGATCCTCAGGTTCGGACCTCGGTGACTCGGTCTGCGGCCCAAACTTCCAAAGATATAGGGGACGGGGGTCCAGTTACCGCTTCGAGATACCAATCGTTGGGTACCATGGTCCATTGCGTTGCCAATACTCCGTATGCCAGTTTTTCGGGAGATTATTGGCGCATTATTATCATGTGTCTATAAGACAGCGGAGATGCAGCTTTTCGCACGGAAGAAGCTCCGGAGCCAGCTCCGAAGGTTGGAGCTATGACATGACTGCTATTGGATACTAATTTTTTGCTTGTTTTTTCTCAGATGCCCTGCCACGGCGTACACCTTTTCTTGCTTGTACGGAGTAGATGAACATCGAAAACTTCACAGTATGTACCGTAGACACACAGTGAGAAATCCGATTTATAAATCAAGGGGCGGAAGAAGCATGGAAACGCGCTAGAAGCCCGCATCAAAGGTCCTCGCTAGGTATGTCATCTGGTGGACCTCGCCACGGTGCTCTTCCGGGACACAAAGACATGTCTAAGCCAGGGAGATGGGATTATAAGCAGGGGCACGGGCGAGACGAACGAGCGAAGGGTGTCCGTAACCAACAGTTATACAAGGGTTGTGAGTGGTGTGAGGGAGATTCGAGGAGCCAAATCGAGACCAAGTCGCAAGCAGGGATGCGGACGAGAACGGGGGTGCCTGCTCCATTATCCATGATACATATGCAACATGTACATGCAGATGCACCATTGCACATACATACCTAGAATCCTAGATAGTATCCTGCGTTGGTTAGGAGAGGCGAGAGCAAGATGGAGGTGACGGAGATGGAAATAAAAAAGAAGTAAGTGGAGAAAAAGAAGACGGGTCGAAATAAAGAGCAGGAAACAGACAATGCTGAAATGACGAAATAAGCGCCAAGCAGGCGTGGCATGTTCACGGCCGAGAACAAGACTAGAAACACGTGTTGAGAGCAGCACAGTCCCAATTCCTATGCCTACATCCCTTATTGAACACCAGCGTACCGAACGACCGAACCTCTTGCATGATCATCAAACTCATACAGCTTCGTCGACAAGCACCCATCAGCCAGAGAGCGCAGGGAATTTGGAAATGGGCAACCTTTGCGTCACTCGCGGCAACGCGGCACGGCACAGCGGGCCGCGCGGATGGGAAGTAAGGACTAAGTATTTACCTATGTATCTAAAGGCTAACTTAAAGGAAGCAACCGAGCGACGAGCGTCAATGCCCGAGCGACGACGCAATAACCAACGAAGTAACAAACCCGACCGTTCAGAAACCATCAACTAGATGCACCACTGTACTCCGTAATCTATCATCAATCGCATCACTTATACAGAGTATACTGTCACCTTCAGGCTTCCTGGCCCCCCACGAAACCACGCCAAGGCACCGAGATTATGTTCGACCGGCAGATGGAAAATTGTCACACACCCGCGGCCGCGGGCTCAATTCGGCGTATGAGGGGAGGGAACAGCCTGGTCCAATCCGGGGTACAAGGGTATAACTTATATAAGAGACGACCGGCAGTGGACTGTGGCCTGTGGGCACCACGACCGCATAAAAGGCGCAAACAACACGGAATATCAATAAGTTATAACACAGCAGCCGAGCGAGGAAAGACACTTCTCAGGAAGCCGTGGAAAGGAAACATACTCGCTTGGTGATTTCATCTTTGTGTGCGTGGAAACGTGCTAGAGGTACGTAACATACTACAAAGCAGTGGTGGCTACTTGAAAGTTAACACCAAACAGCCTTGAAAGTTGAACTTTGAAGAAACACCTGTCCGCTACCGTACTCCGTAGGTATGTTCTCTGCAACATGAGTACCTACAACATACATATCTCCCATGGGGCTGCCCACCCCTGCATAGGGTTGCCCTCCGATGCACCCATCATAATGTGCCTGCCACTGCCTACGGAGTACGTGCCTAGCCTCCGTACAGGGGGAGAGGGCTTGGCCTGTATCTTTACGGAGTAAATCAAAATATGTTGTGGGGGAGGGGGGCGAATGGCATCAATACTCCGTAGAAAGGCCTTCACATAGGGGTGAGCAGCCCCATGGGAGATACCTACATACGGAGTACTCATCTTACAGAGTACAGAGAACATACTTACCTATCATGGCAAATGCGTCATTTCATTCCCCGGCGGCTGGTGGGTGGTCCGTTTATAGCGTCCCGCGATACGGAGTACATATGTAGGTATGTAGGTAGATCTGGTTTTATGGACATATCATTATCAACATCATGTACATAGCCTGTAGGTAGGCACTCCGTAGCCGTATATAGTACCCATCATGGAAAGACAACGCGCAACGACACTAGTTCTGCAAAACTCGCAGCGGCAGAACAAGAAGCAAAAAGAGTCAAGACGCGTCACGCAACGCTACCGGAAACTTCTTCCCTTTTTGCAACCTCCTCGCAGCATGTGAGATTGATCCCGCGTGGTAAAATATGTATCCGATTGTCGGCAAGTGAATTATGACCACGCCCTCCGAGCGGCGAGTCCCGACTCCCGAGTCCCGACCATTCCGCCCGCGTTTCCCGTCGCTTGTCTTTGTTGGCTGTCTTGAAAGTTGAGTGTTGCCTCCAATGCCACTGTGCCGCTGGTTTTTTTTAGGCAACAGCCGAAGCTTTTGCGTCACACAGAAGACATCGGGTAATAAAGCGTTTTCTTCTATGTACATACTCCGTTGGTGGCGCCAAATCTTAAGATTGAGGTAAGGGTATGTAGCTTCCCCGCCGCCCGGTAGGAATGCCACGTTGACGATATACTCACGCCCCTTCTTCTCCTTCTTCTTATACTCCGTAAGTACATTAGTGCTTTTGTTGCTCTCACTGATGCGCTTTAGTACTTACTCCGTATGGCATATTTTTTCTGCGTAGCACATCACATGAGAAACACAAGTAAGAGCTTAGAGGTCTCAGGTGCACTCTCTTTCATCTTGATGGCGATACATTTTGCCATTTGTAACAGGTACTAGAAGAAACCCGGGTAAAGGCTGCCTTGAACTCTGAGGAGACGCCACGTTCGACGTAGTTTCTGGCTATCGTGTAAGTAGTAAGAAAGAAGCATTAGTACACTTATGTGGGATGCTAAAGCCTAACCACAATATACTGTGCGTCAATAGAGGCATTGAGACTGCGCTTTTGTCGCTGTAGCCTGTTTTGAAGTTGTGCTTCACATTTTCAACTATACACCGGCGTGCGTTGCACGGTGAGGATGCAGATGCCAGACACTGGCCGGTAATACAAAGGTACATCACCAAGTCAACAACGCACTTTTGTATCAGAAAGGTTACTCTGTAGTATCTGTATAGATCAAGTTTCCGGTCAAAGAGCTCCGTGCATTCGCCCAGAGAGCTTGATAGGTGAAAGAATCAAGATAAAGCCATTCGATGCCGAGCTAGGGAAGTAATAAGTATACTACTGCATACTGAGCTACGTGCGTAACATTGACCTTTGTTGACTGGGCAGTGGGCCTGACATTTGCGCGACGCTGGATTGTGGCCATGAGGGGTCAAATTCAATTTACCAATACCATTGCCTACATAACTATCTGCCGAGGCACAAACGAGATCAGGAGGATGTTGCAACTGCGACTTATCATGCGGCGCATGACGATGCAACAGAAGACAGAGAGAGCGGTGCTCTGGTAGAACGAATGCCAGGCGCCATCAGATACTGAACAGTGAACGCTGCCAAATTGTGCGACCAGATTAACAATGCAATAGCATGAGATACAGAAGAGAAAGAGATGGCGAATGACAAGAGAAGAGAAAGCAGAGCCCTTGCATGCTACTCATCTTCTGCATCTCGCGGATCATGTTTCGCCCAGAATTCCGCATAATCCTCTTTAGTCTGGCTCGGAAACGCTAGTGGCACAGTAAGAGGTCCAAAGGGAATGCCTCTTCTGTCAAACTCATTCATGCGCGCCATAGTCAAAGGCCGCGTCTTGTTGACGCTGTACACCGAGATGCGATGACACGAGCTCGTAACGTGCAAACCCCAGTTCCAAGCCGTTCTTACGTCGGGCGGCTGTGTGTTCAGCGCATTGTCCCAGCAGCGGCACACAATCTCGATCCAGCCTTCGACGTCGCACGGAAGTTCGAAATGCCAAGTGCGCCACGTCCACCGGCGCTTTCGAGACAAGTTCTCAAGAGGGACCATGTACCAGCTGAAGCCACCGTCGGCCGACAACTCAACGCGCTCCGGCCATCGCCCGCCGCCCGAGTAAGCCCAACCTTTGCAGCGGATCTTTCCCGTGTGGACGCAGACCTGCTTAGTCCAACGCGACATGATGGCGGAGCTGACTGGCATTTCCTGGATCTGTATCCCATCTGTGAGCCGGAAGTTGTGCTTGCCGACTTGCTGCGAGAAGTAGAGGTACTCGCTGGTCTGAACAGGCGCCGCCGAGGGTTCCGAGATGGCCTTGATGCGATATAGCCACTTGACGCTCCTGGCTCCGATGTATCCCAGGACGATGATGCGCAATGGGCAGCCGTGGATTGCGGGAAGGGTCTCTCCATTCATGGACCAGGCGAGCATGACCTCGTTCGCCTTGACCTTAGACCACGGCACGCTGACGAGGTAGTTCATGGCTTGGTCATCCTTGAAGTACGTATCGGCGCCGTAAAACTCCAAGTGCTTCGCGCCGCCGATGAGCCCTCCGCACTCCTTGATCACCCTCTTGAGACTGACACCCACGTACGAGGCCGTGCCGATGGCGCCTTCGGCCCAAGGTGCCTGCGGAACTTCGTCCCCCTGCCCGGCATACTTAAGCACCTGTTCGATCCGACGCGTGCCAGAGCATTGAAGCGTGATGGTCCTTTCCATGCGCGCAAACCGCGAGTTGTCCATGAGGTCATCCAACGTGAACTCCGCCGGTCGCGCGACCAATCCGTCGAGCGAAAACCGATAGTGCTTCTTATCAATCCGGGGGATTCCTCCGTGGTTACGCACAAAATGGAGCACGTTGGGCGGCATCTCCTTTTCCGTGACGAGTCTCTTGGGCGGCTCTCCATTGTACGGGAATTGCAGCAGATGTAGCATGTCGGGATGCTTCTCCTTCAAGACCGTGTCCCAGGAGTCGTCCGGGATTCGCGCGAGTTCGCCACCAACGGCATGATGCCACATTTTCCAATGCGTGCCTCTTATAACTGGATTTGTGCCCGGTATCTCGCTCAGTTGATACTCGGCGTTGGGGGGGAAGGTCTGCGACGTCAAGATCTTGTGTGCGGCTGCTTTTTTGTCGGGATAATTTTCCCACTCGACGAATCTTCAGGTAAACGAAGGGAAGCAAGAAGTTATCAGTACAGAAGCTTTTCTTGAACACAGAACTCCCAAGCACTTGCACTTGAAACTTTGTTTTCTCACAGAGCGACTTCGTTTGCTCTCTTGTGTCACATCGCTTGAGGGCGGCCCATGCAAGACTTACCCAACCCATCCTTTCCTCTCGGCTGCGAATAGCTTATCAGGATCTCCTACCGATCTGATAGCCGTGTAATTCTTGGTCAATGGGCCAAAGATCTGAGGCTCGAGTTGTTTGGTTTGCGGGCCGGTCATGTCGAGGACAGGAAGCACCGCAGCAGCAAGACCCTGCTCGATCTTCCATTCATCGGGACGGTTCTTCGTCTTTTCCGCACCAACAGGTCTCGCTTTTTCAGCTTGGGTAGTCATCTGAACGGGAGTTTGATCGATTATAAAACGAGATGGAGGAAGAGAAAGTGGAAATTGGATTTGCATCTAATCATCTGCGTGCAGGCAAGGCGATTCTCGTACTTACCCAACTCACAAGGCAAATCCAGATGCCTGTTACGGCCTGGTGCAGGAGTCAACGTCATTTGCATCATAGTGGCACAAGATAAGGCGTTGTGCGTCGCTCCTGGCTTGTGAATGGCCCCCTCCGCATCTCCAAGTGCCCACCTGGCAGGATTGGAGATTGTTGCCATCGAGGTCGAAAGCTTTCTATCTTGCAGGAGGCTCTTCTTACAAGTCCGTTTAGCAGTCTTTGCCTTGCCTCCACACTGTTCAGCTCGACCGCGTGGACTGGGGCAAGAGTACAAATGGGTAGATAAGTCCATGGTAGGACTGACAGATCAGCTAGCTGAGATCAGGGCTGGAGGCAGCAAAAAGCATATCGTTGGATTGGGCATGTTAGCCAGGACAACGAGTGCTTGCGTGAGCGGTTTAAACAATAAGAAGTCCATGAACTATTGATATAACTCAGGACGCACCTCTCACGTCTTCTTCCTCGCTCTCTCCGAGACTCCATCTTCCGTTCCCTCCCCGGCCATAAGTCCAGCAGCTCATCCTTATGCTTATCGTAGTTTTCATTGTCTTGGTCATCATCATCGCCAACTTGGCTTCGCTCGCGGCTCGCCTTGATCACTATCTCCGCCATGTCCAAATTCCAATTCGCCTTCGCCTTCGCTTGAACTGGACAGTGGAAGCTTTTGCCTTGAAGCTTGGACGCCGTAGCTGATCGGTCAACTCGAAGTTCGTGAGACATCGTGCCCATTCTCGTCATGCCTTTGTTCGGGTTATCTGTCAGAGGACATAAGATACGTCGTACACTCACTCTCTAAATCGTTTCCGCGGCCTGCCACCCCCTTCACTACCATCTTGACTAAAGATGAAAAGATTCCACGAACGGTCCCGTACTCGTCGTGTCGATACTGGTTTTATCTTGCTTTGGTCTGGTTTGAGGTCCTCCTCTTCTTCTTCTTCCTCGTTATCGGCACCGGGTATTGGGCGAGACAATCGAGCCCGCTTGTTCTTCGGTTTTCCGTCGTCATAATCATGGACGTGACCCATCTCATCATCCTCCTCCTCATCCTCAGTAGCCACGGCCATGGCCTTTCGTTTGTGCCGCCTCGAATGGGGCTCCACGTCAAATTCGGCTAAGGCTTGAACATCGTCCGATCTCCGGCACGGAAAGAGTCCAGTATCCCCAAGAGACAGCTTGCTCTCCGATGAGCCATCAGGCTCCATGATCTCATCATGGTTGATCCCCTCGCTTCCATATTGATCCGCGTCAGTGCTATTGGCGTTTCCGTAGCCATCCTCAGAGTATGGGCCGTTTCCCCCATTAGTTGTGAAATAGGTGTTCCAATACAGCCGCCTCATCATGTCGTACATTTGCAGTGACGTCTCCGACTCAAACTCCACAATGGGCCAGAATTCCACGCCTGTCTCTTCCATCTCCTCAAGCGAACACATTTTCGGCACCAAAGACCTGGCGAAGTCTGGGTGTGCGTCTAGGTCAGGCCAGCAAAATAGGGTATCTGTACACTCGTCAAGGTAAGGCTCCCACCCATGACACGCCTTCACCATGTACGAGTGTACACATTCCGTCACGCACCACTCCTCCATATCTGTGGGATGAGTCATTGCAGGCCAGTGGCTGAAGAGCCTCCTCAGATTCGGGAACAAGACTTGTATTTCGGGTAGCACCTTCAGAATCGTTTCGTTGTCAAAGTATTGTTCCGAGCTCTTATTCTCCACGAGACCAATGGCGAGGTTCTCTATTTCGTGTCCAAATTCTGGCACGGAGTAGTTCACATCCGTCAATAATTCCATCAGGAAGATGACGTCTGTCTCCTTCCGGAACCTGACAATCGAAGTTCCAGAGGCTGTATCCATGGCCAACTCATTTGGATACTTGCGCACCGCGATGCTCCTCGATTCACGGTGCGTGGATAGCATCGCCCTCAAGTTTCTTGTCTGGTCTGCCAAGGCGCCGTGATCCGATGCAGAAAGATACTTTCGCCTTGTCTCCAGAATAGTTGAACTGGGCCATTTCTGGAAAGGCAAGACACGCGCTTTGACGCTCAAATCTGGGCAGTAGAAATGCCAGATTTCATGCCTCAGTTCTGGCGGAAGCTGCACGAACTGGGGAAATGCACCCGGCGCTGTGTTTCCATCCCGAAATACATATCCGCTTGAGGACTCTTCGATGTTACTCTTGTTGTCGGCCGACATAGGCTCGTCGAAATACATGGCTTCGCTGCGAAATTGCGTGATGCCGTTCCTATGTGTTTTTGTTGCGGAAAGTAGGTAGAAATGAACCCGTGGAAAATGTACGGCCCACAGGTTCCTGCACGGTTACACAACCCCCGCCGCAAAAATAACGCAAACCACCTGATTATGACTTAACCTTTACGTCTTGATGCATACGTATTCTGTACGGTAGGTAGAGATGCGTCGCGCCGACAAGATACCTAGGGTCTTCGTATCCTCTCACAGACCGTTCTTTGGTCATTTGTTTCGACCATGATACCTAACCTCGAACTAGAACGACGCGGGACAATGACCAAACAGCGTCTTCAAATTGAAATAATTATACGATGTACATGGTCTTGTTCAATTTGGTGCTGTTCGAGTGGATAGTTATCATGACCCAAGGCATGAAATCGCGGTACGAGTTAGTGCACGCAACGCATACCCAGCCTTTGTATTCTTCTCGATGATGGTCCATTTTTCAGTTCGCTGTTTGGAAACTCGGACACTCCTGACAATCCTCGATGCCTTACATCGTAGGCCGACTGTTGGATAGCAAAACCGCTTTGCCTTTGCTCCTGGTGATCTTCCTGAGTCCTGGCCGCAGAGATACATCATACGATGTTCCTCGCGACCTACCTCATCATTCTCCTCACACAACATTCTCGTCGTCCCTCAGCTCTGTTATGATTATCTTTCAAGAACATAAAAATCCGTCATATGTTCTTCTAATCGTTTCGGCCATCAATATCACTAACAACTGCCACCATGACTGATGAATAGCTCCCGAGAGGGGTTCGTTGCTCGTCATGCTGATACTAAATTTACCTCGTCTTGGTCTGGTTGGAGGATCTCCACCACCTCTTCAAACTTTTTATCGAGACCGAGTATCGGAGAAGACAGTCTAGCGTGCTTATTCGTCGGTATACCGCCGTCATCATGGCCCATACTATCCTTCTCCTCAACGTCAGTATTCACAACAAGGGCCTTTCGTTTATGCAGCCCTGAGAAATCGACGTCGAGTTCGAACTTCGAGCCGAGACTTGAACGTCATTCGATCTCAGGGACGAAAAGAGTTCAATTTCACCAAGAGGCAGTTCAACCTTCTATAAGGCAAGAAGCTCCGTAACTTCATCATGATTGATAGCGTCGTTGTCATGGTCGATCGCGTCGTTGTCATGACCCAGACCGACCGCCTCGCTGCCATTGTCGATCGCCTGATTCGCCTCGCTGCTGTCATCACCCTTTTCAGAAGAGGGCCAACACTTCCGCCTCATCATATCGTACGCTTCCATGGATATGTCCGTCTTAAACCTCACAAGCGGCCAGAATTCTACGCATGCTTTGTCCATTGTCTGAAGTGAACAAATTTTCGGCGCCAAAGACCTCACTAGATCTGGGTACGTGTCTAGATCAGGCCAACAATATAAGGTATTTGTATGCTCGAAAAGGTCAGGGCCGTCAGGCCCCCAGTGCGCCCACTCATGAACCTTCTTCACAGCGGCCGTGTACCAGTGGACATACTCGAACGTGCACCAGTTGCCCCTACTGGGGAGCGAGGATAATGTAGGCCCGTAGCTGAAGAGCCTTCTCAGATTGGGGAACAAGCGTTTCAATGCTGGGAGTGCCTTCAGAAGCAAATCTTTTTCCACGTGGACATCCTGGCCAACCTGCACGAGCTGGACAGCGAGGTTCTCTACTTTATTTCCAAAGTCTGGCACAGAGAGGCAGTCGGAAGTCCACATCAGCCATTAATTCTTTCAAGAATATGACGTCCGTCTCCTTCCGGAACCTGACAATCGAAGTTCCAGGGGCCGCATTCATGACCAACTCATCTGGATACTTGCGCACCGCGATGCGCCTCGATTCACGGTGCGTAGAAAGCATCGTCGTCAATTTTTTTGTGTGGTCTGCCAAGAGGTGATGGTGCGTTACAAAACAGTTCTGCCTATCCGGAATGGTTGAACCGGGCCAACCCAGGACTGGCAAAACACGCGCTTTGACGATCAGATCGGGGCAGTAGAATCGCCAGATTTGATGCCTCAGTTCTGGCGGAAGCCGCAAAAACTGGGGAAATACGCCCGGTGCTGTGTCTCCATCCTGAATTCCACATACTTCGCCCGACACTTCGGTCTCGTCGTCGATCAGACAGAGGTGATTTGGGGTGTTGATATTTGCGTCGTAGCCGGTGTTACTCGTGTTGTCGGTTGACATGGGCTCGTCAGAATACATGGCTTTGCTGCGAGGTTCTGTGGGATTGCAAGATGCCGTTTTATCTGATGTTGATGCGGAGAGTTCGAAATGACCCGTGAGAAATGTACGGCCAAGTTGCCAACTGTATGTCGCTTCATGCTCGCAGTGTGAGCACCTGCACGGTTACACAACCCCCGCCGCAAAAAATAACGCAAACCACCTTCTTATCCACCTTCTCATGACTTGAAACTTCACTTTTACTGTTTACGTTCTGATAAGCCTCTTCTACCTATACGGTAGGTATAGATACGTCATCAATCAAAAGTTATGGTCTCCGTATCTTCATCCAGATCATTCTTTGGATCATTCGTTTCGTCAAGACACGCATCATGCATGGCACCATTCCATGGTATCCAACGTTAGGGCTAAAACGCCGCGGTACAATGACTGAACAGCCTCTTCAGATTGGAATAATTATACGGTGTGAATACATGGTCTTGCTCAATCTAGTGCTGCCAGGATGGATAGTTCTCATGACCCAAGACATAAATGATAAAGTCGCGGCACACCGTACGGGTTGGTGCAAAGTCTTGGTCCCAGAGACAAGACGTTCCTTGCCATGGAGTCTGGTCAGTGGCACTGCTGATGTGAAACCAACAGTCGCCACCCGAAAGAAAAAGAGAAAACCCCGGTTTCGAGAAGTAAATACCTAGATCGCCCGTCTTACAGCACCATGAGCCCATCGATTGCAACAATGCAACTTGACCAAAGATTTTGCAACATCCTCTTACTCCTGTGACTCGTGAGCCTCAGGAAATAACAGGCCAAGTATGTTCTCTTAATCGTTTTGGTCACCATTACCACCAACAAACAACTATCATCATGACTGATGAACAGCTTCCGCGAGGGGTTCGTTGCTCGTCAAATTTACCTCTTCTTGGTCTGCTTGGAGGACCTCCACCTCCTCTTCATCCTTTTCATCCAGTACTCTCAATGGTTGGTGTGAACCATGGTATGGTTTAGTAGTATATACCAATGGTTAGCGTCTGGTGTGGTGTACAGCCCTCACTCCAATGGTGTAGTGTGGTATGGTGTGTCGGGTGGCCACACTATG
>SRPX01000518.1:0-18057 GCA_018360215.1 Claviceps spartinae
CGAGAGTCGGATGCACCCCTCCTTACACTCACGAACCCAATGGGGATGAAGAGAGGGCAAAACAGACTATCACCACCAAGTCTATCGCCATAATCAAGGGTTCGAATCTCCCTACAAATTTATGGTCAGAAAACATTCAGGCCGCGGCATTTGTTTTTTTAAAAAAATATGAGTCCTAATCAGCGGTTAAATTGGTAGTCCCCCGTTCAGGTTCTTGAGAGCTGGTTTCGCGATCACGCTCATCTTCTCGTGGGAAGAGACACTTGGAAAAAGATTAAACGCAATGATGTGATGATATTGAATGGCGTCATATGTAGGGTGACCGGGTTGGCCTCCGTTTAATGCTTTGTAATAAAAGAATTGCATTCTTCGGAGGTGGCAACGACAAAGACAATCTGAGAGACCTGAGATTGCGACGGGATGACAGAACTGGTCATTGGATCTTGTAATGACAACTCGTTTGTCGTCTGTTCCGAATACTTATTATTCTTTATATCGACTGAGCCTTGCCGTTCTCTCAGCCCACAATGCGTGATACTGTACAATACCTACTGTAGCCACTGCAATCCCTACAACGCCGATTCTCATTCCGAGACCCAAAAAAAAACCACAAGAAACAGAATGTCCAGCAATGGTAAAAGTATGTGCAGAGAAGAGAAAAAGAGAGTCCAGAGAAAGAAAATGAGAAACGAGCCCCTCAGTTGTCTCGATTCTGGCTGATGACAGTGAGTTCGGCGCCTTGCCCACTATGACCGCGCTTGCGTCCAGACATCAGAAAGCGAGAAACAGTCGGTTGACCGGACGCATCCTGCGACTCGGTCAGCTTAGAGAAGAAGCCACGCTTTCGCGGTTGCTGCTTGTGATCGTCCAGCCCAACATCTTCGAAGCCCTCCTCGGCGGTGGGAGGTTGACAGTCAAACTTCCCAGCCATGGCCGACCTTGGGAGCCTCGGAAACCGCGCAGAGTCCAGGCTTTGGCGTCCAAAGCTGTCGTTGGACACGATTGGTGAGCGTGCAGTGACATCCTGGCAATACGTTAGAAAGGGAGATGCGCCAGGAACAATATATGACGGAAGGGGGCTTCCATGCAATACGAGCCGGGAAGAACTCGGGAGGCACACGTACAAATGATCTGCGGTACGAGTCAAAGGATTCGCGAGAAATGGGGAAATGCTCCAGGTCGCCGGAGCTGCTTCTAGTGTCTGTCGATGCCCTCGACGTCCGCGACGTCCTTGACGATAGGTACCTGCGCGGTGGCCATTGATATTTTTCTTCCGATGGCGAAGGCTGGAATACACATTAGGCCACGTGCATGATCATTGATGAGTGAGTCGTGAGTCGTGACAGTCAACTTGCATTGCGGTGGTGCGCGCCATGGGGCAGGGGATGACCTTACCGGTAAATATACACCACTGTCGTTGACGACTGTTGGAAAAGGGAGCTCTGGTTAACTAAACTTCATACTGCCATGTTGTGGCAACATGTAATGTTTTGATGTGCGACGCGATGCAATGCGCCTTGGCCGAGGTTCACACACCACTCATCTTGTATTCACCGGTATCGTGGCTCTGGCTGCTGCATGCACTCAGCGAGGAGGCCTTGGTTCCCACAGTGACGACACGCTCAAAGCCACAATCGGCATCCTGATGCTCGGCGGGCTGTGGATGCTCATCAGGTAGCACAGGTCGTCGGGTAAAGGGATTGCGAATTGGCATAGTGGCGCGAAGAGACGATAATGATGGATGGACGCGGACAGCAAAGACTGTTGGAATGGTAAAAGGTTACTGCAAAGAGATTGAGGATGGGAAACGCCAAAACACCAACTGTACCAATGCGGATTGCGCGTAGACTGGGCATGAAGCCGAGGGAATCATGCCGCACTGGAGCTAGTCAACAGTCTACCACTCTGTACTGTACCTAGGTCCTACCTACATTGTACATACTAGGTAGGTAGTAAATAACGCTCAAGACGAAAGCATCCAGGAGAAATGGACCTTCCTGGTTGACGGTCGTGGTCACTGGTCAGTGGTGGCTCCTTGTCGTAATTAGCCCATGTCATGGACCTTGTCAAATGTCAACCTTGTCATATCCCGCGTCCAAATGGATCGGTTTGGGGAATTCCGAATGCGCCGACCGGCGAGTCGGCGACGGGCCGGACTTTCCTTGGCCGAAAGGTGGCTCCTGCCATTTGCCGTCCATGATATGTATGATGATATCCATCTGATTGATGATCGACATTTGTCATTCCCCCGGGCCCCAGATGATAGATCTCGAGAAGCTTGCCGTTCCATGACAGCTCCGATGTGAGACCTTTCGCTTGCCACATGGCCTTCGCAAATCATCCGTTCCGCGCCACCGCTTGCCGCCAATCCTGGGCATTGTTCCCTATTATTACCTGGATGTGCATCACTGCATTCACATGATAGGCGCTCATCTAATCTGCAAGTGCAAGCTCCAAACGATCGACTAATTAAGCGCAGTGGCATGCAAGGTATCCTTCTTGGAACCGTGTGGTCAAGCGCGGCAGGCAATCGGATGCCCAGCAAGGCGTCGTCATGTCGAAGATGTCCCGCCCCGCGGCCCGCGACGATCTGCTTTATAAATAATTTATTATATTCTGGCGTCCGGGAAGCCATTCCTGGGCCATCTTACTGTTGCACGCACGCTTGCCATTCCGCCAAGACTTGCTGCCTTCGTTGTGATTGCCAACTGCGCCTTCGGCTAGGTAGCCGGGGCTGCTGCCTTTGGATGGCCAGTAGAGCAAATATTGCCCATGCCGATGCAAACCCGCACCACGTCTTGATCATGGGCCATGGCATCGAGGCGGTCGAGCATCTCTTATAATGTGCCGGTAGGTTGCGTACACGGCGTATTGTCTTGGCCCAGATACGTGGTGAAGCATCTAGTAGCAAAAATGACACTTTACGACTTCCATTCAAGCCAAGTCAGTCAGTCTTGGACTGTTGAGGGTTGCGGGCACTTGTGCCAGCTGGACGCACATGTCTCACAATAACCTGCCACTTGCCTGTTGTGCCTGCCGGTTTGCCCGTCACTTGCCCGCCACCTGCCTGCCATTCGCCTCTTTATGCCAAACTGTCGATTCATGATCGGGATCGAAGCCAAGGCAGTCCTCACCTACCTACCTATGTTGCAGCTAAATGCCCCGTTTCACTGCCAGACAAGAATCGCTGCTTCCTCCACTCACGGACAATAGGAAGAAGTAAGCCTTCATGCACGTCCCGATAGCCAACGCCTGACACAAGCCTCGCATTCAGTGGCATGTCTTCTTTACCACGGACTGCTCGCTGGCTCTTGCTGTCAAAAAATCAGTACTGTGCGTGGGCGTGCGAGGTCTGCCCAACCATGTGCCTCTGAGCAATATCCTGTCTGAGACATGCTTCCTCTCCATGACATTTGCCTTACAGGTTCAATTTTTCACACCTGCTTTGACTGGCATGACTTGATATCCATGGAGAGTCTTGCGCTATGCCTTCTTTTTTCGTACATTGGGAGCTATGGCAACAGATGACCTTTGTAGGCATATTCCATTCTGCTGCATCATCCCCATGTGAATTGACTGTCGACTTCTACTAACTAACACGTGTGTATTCAAGGTCCTCGCATGTAGCATCTGTGTTGTAGTCCTCATTGGTGCGTTCAAATCATGGCTGGCAACTCGACGAATGCAGGCACACGAAGTCATCGACGAAGAGCGACGAACAAGAATCGCCCAGATGAGCTATTGCGGCATCCGTCATTTAAACCACAGTAGCATTCCATTTGGGGCGTGTGCGATCGAACAAGGGCAAGAGGTGGAAGGTATCTGGAATTCCTGTCGCGTGGTGTCTGACACCAATCAGGCGGCCTCTCCAGCGATTCTACCAAACGACGGCAATAACCGGCCGCTACATGAGCGCGAAGGAGTAGTATACTCAAGTATACACAATATTCATGAAGATGAAGTAGCGAGGCCTACCAGTCCGTCGAGCTCAGTCGCCACTCATTCATCAGCGCCGTCTTCCACATATCATGACTGTCGCTCAACGGGCCATCCCGACGACGACGTCGACGATATGGTCATAGCGCCCGTACGAACAGAGGGCAATGCGAGGATGAGCCAAAAAGCTGCCAGAGATGTCAACGTTGAGTCCAAGGTGCCAAACACACCTTTGACGCCATCGCCGCAGCCTCTGCAGGATGCAGTCGCGCCCACACTACCTGCAGACAGAGATGAGAATTCGAGGACGCAGCGACAGTCTGCCATGAAAACCGACTTTTCATCAAGGATACCAAACAAAAATTTAATGTCGTCGCTGCAGGCGTCGCAGGGTGCAGTCGCGGTTACATTGCCCACACACTCAGATGAGAATTCGAGGACGCACCGACAATCTGCCACAAACAATGAAGATTTATACAGGACACCGAAGACAAACCTAATGTCGTTGCCCCAGGTCGGGTTTGCGAGCAGCCATAGTGCACCATTGCTGGACTTCAATCGTGTGCCGCGCAACTCCAAGGGTCGTGTATATGGTTCTGCAAAAGTCTACGCCAACACGGAGCATCGAAGGAGGAATTCGGGGTTCGAGATTCTTCCCGCAGGCACCCTGGGTGCACGACCGGAGTTTCTGCAGCAATCCAACAAGAAGCAATCAGACAAGAAAAGAATGACGCAATGACCAGGAAATATGACCAAAAATTCCTTGAAGTATAACGAAATATATATCTGAATTTAGAACTATTAGATCTCGGCTGGGGTATAACCAGATGTTTGAGCGCCAAGTGTGGACGGCCTTGGTCGGTGTGGTCGGAACGAATAGCTTATTTAGATGACGCATAGACGATGACAGATAGTATCCTAATTACATGCCACTTATTACAAGTCCATTATGCGATCTTATTTTATACCAGGCCTTCTTTGAGGCGAGGTTTTTGAGAATTCAATTGTACCGTGAATTCTCAACGATAAATTGGACCTAATTACGCGTTGTGGCTCAAACTGGACCATCGTGGCAGGTTGCTTCTCTTTTGGAGTCGGGGTTGTAATTTCCACGTTTGAAAGTTGGCGTGGAATGTTATTCTAATTTACTATAGTCAGGCTCGCTGTAGCTTGCCCAGTTCTAGGTAGTACGTCTTGCTTTTCTGAACTCCACAAGGGAAAAGGTAAAACCCCTGCCTAAGTACAGGGAGGAAAACCTACCTTGTGCTTTGATAGAACCTGTCATCGGGCCCTCGGGCCCGTTGAGATTGTCAATACATATAGAGTAGGTGCCTGCAGGCTAGTCAGGCCTCACTCGCCGGAGGCGTGGTGCAGGGCAGGAAGAACATAGCCGCAGAACACGAAGCTCTCTCACGACATACATCTCTCCCAGATTGTTGACAGCCTCCTGCTGCGTGATCGCTGGGTCTGTTGGCTTCGGGAGTCGAGGGCGAAGTATGCGCTCCGCTACTACCGTAGACTTGTCTTGTCTTTCTCCCCTTCGGCCTCCCGACTTTCCTCCGTGGAGGGGCCTTGGGGGGGTGTTTCGTCGGTTTGTCGTCCTCTGGGGAGCAGGCCATCGAAAGATTCCGGGTTGGAGAAGGTCATCGGTCGTCGGAAGTGGGCTTCTTGCGCTTGTTCCCGTCGGGTATTCGCGATAGGGCCCTGACGTGACCAAGATGGATGCGTGCCGGAGCAGTTGAGGCAGCATTCTCTCGATATTCCGGTGAGAGCATCGCACTCTAGGTCTCATCCGGCGTGTTTCCTAGCGGAGCAGCGGCCACATCTCGCGGGGGGGGGGGGGGGGGCGGGGGGCGCGCAAAAGGCGGCGATGTGCCCAAACTTGTGGTGCACTGTTTCGTAGTATGATTCTGCGTTGAATACACGCACTGCGATGGCAGCCCACGACGATGCTGTGGTGGGAGTCTTGCTAAGGACTTTAGCAACGGCTCCCTCAATGATTTTTTTAAGGTTAGGTATTGCTGATTGTTGGGAAGTCTCGGGAACGCGTCTGTCGCGCTCTTCCGCCCGTCCTCGTTCTGCTCCCAGAGTTTCCACGAGCTGCACCATGAACCGGAATTCCGTCCACGCTTTCTCCTGGTGAAGAGGACCTATCCATATGGCCATTATGCAATAAGCTGTATTTTTTTGGTATTCCAGTAGTTATACTCCGCTGCGGGAGCGACGCGATTTCGTTTTGGTTTTCCGTGTTTTGGTGGCTGCTGTGCAGATCACGCCCTCCCTGACTGACGGATTCACCAACCTCCGCCCCGCGAACAGGACGGCCTTGATGCGCCATCAGGGAGAGAGGTAATCAGGTGCGCTGGTTTCGATTCTGATGTTGTTTTCAATGTTAGGGGCGAAGCCGCTGGTGAATTCCTTTTGGCGTGGAGTGTTGAAATGGCAACGAACAGATACTTTTTGAAACACCATGTTGCCCAATACTAATTCGCTGACGATCCCTCGGCCCGGCACCACCGCCTTTGATTCTGGCTCATATTCCATGGAGATGAAGCTCACAACCTAGTTCTCGCACATCAATCTTTGAACGTAAATCAGGACACGTCCGCAAATTTTCTCTTTTGTCTCTGGTAATCCTTGAGCCTTAGACCATCTAGGTTTTGCCATGCTCTGTTAAATTCAAGTCTAAGGAGCTGTTGAAGGCTACAGACGCATTTACGTTTAGCCCCAGTGTTTAGTGAAAGTACTATAAGCCTGACTCGCCTCGCGCTGGAGGTTTGATATAGCTTTTGCTCATCTATTCCCTTTAGAAGTGAGCCAAGCAGCATGGATGAGCATTCAAAGTTACAACCAAGACGACCCTTACAAAGACTTTGACATAAATTATCCAAGATTTTGAAGACGTCGTCTAGAAATTGGTCTCTCTTTTGTTCCATGGCAGCTGCGAAATATATTAGCTTGGAGAAACCGTGAAGATGCGGGGTCGCCATACTCAACAGATTTGGGGGCAATGGCAGATATATTGTCCCAAAGCCACCCTCACTTCCTTTCATGGCAAGTTGAGTCATCTTCTCGAATAACTCGCCACAGGAGAAAACCCACGACACAAATATCCAGGCAACACAGTCTCGACCGTACGATGTTGGAAGGACGAACTCTTTGATTCAAATACGGACAACAAATTCTGTAACCTCCTGACACTGATAATAGTCAACAAGGACGGACAATTTCACCAGTGTAGTCAAGTCAATGGATAACGGCACCAGTGTATTTCGACCGTGAATGATATTCATGAGCATGAGAAAAACTTCGTCATCCCATTCTGTTGCGGTCAAATCATAACGCGTCGAGCTATCAGAGTCTTTTTTCGGTGGCTTTCGGGGTTTGGCTGATTTTTTAGACTGGTCTGACGGTGCAGCGCTTTCCTTCCATGTCCCGTTCAACATGGTTTTAAATACGGGCGAGGCAAGGGCCAAGTGCCTTGAGGAAAGCCGAAACTGCACTTCGTTGTTCTCTGCGTTTTGTTCGCGCGCGTCTCCGCCATCGTTTGGCACACTTGGCTCATCATCAGGAGCGATGGGCTCCGGTGTCTGCTCGTGGGTGCCTTCGTCATCAGGAGGGTCATCCGAAGGGTCAGCGTCCTTGTCAGTATTAGATTGAGAACCAAACAACTTCTGCCTGATGAAGTTGTTTCTTCGCGCCCATTTAGTTTTCTCTTTGCTCGGCTTTCACACGGGCTGCTCTTTCTTCGGGCATCTCAAGACGAGTATAGTGTCGCCTTGAGGATCCAGGTCGAACCGTGAATCCTTCATGGTTATTCTGCAGTGAAGAGAGGGAACTATGTGAACATCAACCACGAAAGTCGTGTGTTTCGCAAATGGCCAGCTTCAACAGAGTTGGGAGATGCCGATGTTCTTGTGCCCTAGAGAGTCGAGACTCGAGAGTCCAGACAGAGAGAGGGGGTTATTGGTTTCCCGAGCGACGGATGGGGCAGTTTGGAAATGTAGCTGGGGTGACGACCACCTAAGCGTTGAAAGCTAAACGTTACCCATAGCTTCTTGAAGGACGAGGCTGGGGCTGGTGACGGCTTTGCAGACTCTGCAACGGCACCTGCTGGAGCGATTGAGCCTTGAGGTGGTGGAAAAGCTGGCAACTGGCGCTGTTGACGTTGATAATCGCGAGAATTGGCTGCGAGACCTTGCAATTCAGCATATTAGATACTTTCCCGTAAGCTTACTACTGCTGCTGTATATGATTCGGCATTGTTGCAACGAGGCAACAGGTATGGGTCTGCGAGGCGTGTAGACGCCGTTGGTGAGCTGAGTATGGCCGCGACAGCGCTGTGATTGCTGTCATTGGCGTCGCAATAGCTGTCGGCGTGAACTTGGGACAGAAATAGTCTGTCTTGCGGTACCACTGCCGTTCTGATTCGCGAGGGCAGTGTTGGCGACGGCGTTACGGCCCTATCAAGACGCTCGAATAAGAGGGGATCGCGCGAATTGCGGCGCGCAAAGATGGCTGCGATAATGAAGATGACGAAGACTTCATTTTCAACTTGAGAAAGCGACGGAAGGGTAGTTTGTATAGCTTCAAAGTCGAGGTCGCGATGCTGGCATTCAAAGAAAGCCGTGACGACAGAAGATTTGTGTTATCGACACGACGACGCCGCGTTGTGGGGTCATCCGCGACTTTATACCTATCTACTACTTGATATCCAGAGTAAGCTCAGCACTTTTCTATGTATAGCATATGTATATGCGCTAGCAGGGTACCTGGAACAGCCTATACCGTTTTAGGAAGTTTAGGGTGGACGTGGAATTGTTCTTGGGGGGGACGTTAAGGTTTCCCGCCGCTTCCCTAGGTACGTCAACGCTCATCATCGGAATGCCTGAAAGCGATGAGTGGCCAAAACCACCACATGGCTTTTTAAAAACCACCACAAAAAATGGTCGTCCCAAAATGGATGAGGCTCCACTTTTCATTTTGGGTGTGGAGGTACTTCAGTCGATTCTCTGCTTGGCGTCACGTCCACTTCCAAACGGATTTCCATACTGCTTCTCGCGTGTGCATTCAGCTTCGCAAGTTCGCACTCACGACCTTCTGCCCGATCGATTTTTTATGCTTTGAGTTTATAGGTTTGCTGCCCATGATGTCGAGAATGGCTCATCACCTTCATTTTTGCCGATTACTCCAATGCGCGACGCGTTCAGAAACTCTGTACTGCGTGGTCTCAGCACCTTTTCTCTTCTTCTCTTCCTTCCACAACTACGTCCCATGATAAGTACGGACATACCTACTCTCTGCTTTCTCACCTACTACCAGACACGAAGTTCTCTCGCAATTTCCTTGTGCCGCGCGTTAATTTTGGGGCTCGCACGAAAAACAACAATGGCGAAACGAAGTACCTCCAGCCAATATCCGCGATTGAGGGCAATACGCATCGGCTGAAGATGCCCTATCATTACTTCTAGACCATCAACGCCTTGATGGCTTCGTCTGCGTGAAATTGGTCCATTCTTTCGTCCTCGGCACTCGAATCATGAAAAACAGGACATTCCTATGCCGCCAAAATCGGTCCTACCGCCGATGGTCGAAAAAGAAGGGCAGATATACAACTTCCACACACAAATTTGCCCCTTCCGAGCGCGCATACTGTTGCAGAAGAGTGAGTAACAACATGCATCACCTGAAAATCGTTAAATCCTCACACAATCATGATGCGATTGAGTGCCTTCTCAGCTCAGCCACATTGCGGTCGCGAAGTCAGAAGAACTTCGGTCTTGAGAGGCTACTTTCCCTCGTCGAAACGAAGTCCAAAGGGTCCAGACTAACAGACAAGCAAATTGCTGGTCGGAGACTTGGAGAATATTCTGAATTCCTGATCTCCGGCATGGATGTTTTTTCTTCCTTTTCAAAGATCTCTTCGTCTTGGTGCGTATGACGCCGAAACATCCACTCAAGCTTTTGTGACTTTGCTCTCTCAATATGAAGAGTTTTTCACCATGCGGTTGATAGAAACCCCGACACAGGAAAGATTGGCGGGTGTTTTGGAACTCTAGAATTTTAAGAGAGTACGTCTGCACGAACTAAGAATCGTAGAGGTGATTGTGACATTCAAGAATCAAGGATCGATTGAAGCATGTATGTACCTCTACATTCAAAACGAAAAGTGGAGCCCTCGTCCATTTTGAGACGACCATTTTTTGTGGTGGTTTTTAAAAAGCCATGTGGTGGTTTTGGCCACTCGAAAGCGATAACCTCGACAATACCGAACAAAGTTACATGGGTTTCATGACCTGGTGGTAAAAAAAAAAAAAAAAAAAATGCCATCGAAACTGGGCATCCTCGGTTGTGCATCTACATCCATAAAAAACCGCGCATACATCATGTTAGAAACAACAACATAGGTACATACATACACAGAGTCCAGACACACGAGGGCATATAATTGATCAACACATTTTATGTCTCTCATTCTATACCAGTCTTACAGCCCCATGCCTCTACCCCTGAGAGATGGCATCGGCTGGCGCCAGCCCCCAATAGCAACGACGCCGCGATACCATCAAATAGCAGCCATTTCTCTCCCACGTCAATGATCACATTTGTCAGTCCTTACCTCGGGCGATAAGTCCTTAGTCGGATCAATGCCCGAAACACATATATTCAATGTGACGATATATTGCGGTACACAGCGAGATCAAAAGGTGGAGGTCGCCCTCAGTTCGTCTCGCCCAATAACGGCAAAAGCGTCGCCTCACTGAACCTTCACCCCACGCGTCAACCACGAAATCACACGCATCCTGCCAAGAACACATTTCGACAGCACCTCAAGGCAAGTGGCGTCATAACCGTCCCTAGATAACACTGTTAGAATCGTGAAGAAAAGCCCTGAAATGTCGGAAGGTAGTTATGTACTCTAGTCTGGCCGCCGTATAGCCCCAGCGTCAAACCTACCAAGAGGTTGAGACAGATGTTGTGGGATGAGTTTGAGGTGAAGCTCGTTGATAACTCGTCGCCTAATACCCAGAGTCATAAACAGCAAGTGCCATGCCTGGACATCTTCAAGCAGTGCTAGATTTGGGATCGGAGCTGTAAATTGCACGTTTGGGTGTTGGCGTGGAATGTTGAAACGGCAATGCATACTTTCTGGAAGGCCATTATGCCCACACTGATTCGTTGACGAGCGCCCAGTCGGTAACAGCGCCTTTGATTCTGGCTCATGTTCCCATGAAGCTCACCACAGGTAGTTCTCGTCCCTCAATCTTGTGACGTAGATCAAGAAACGTCCGCAAACTTTCTCTTTTGTGCGCCCTTGTACTCCTCTAGCTTCAGACCGCCTAAGGCGTTCCACAGTTGATCAGCAGGTGCAAGCAATCGTCGAAGAGTGCATCGATCTGCGTCATGATTGCCGAGCGACGATAATTTGTTACAGACTTTCCACGCGCTGCATTCTTGATATAGCTCAGTCTGATTAATTCCTGAGTGCACCAAGTAGCACGTATGAGCATTTCCTGGAACTACAACCACGTCCACAACGACCCTGACAAAGGTCTTTGAACAAATCCCCCAAGATTTTGAAGATTTTGTCTAAAAATTGATCTCTCTTCTGTTCCATAGAGGCTGCGGAAGAAATTAGTTTGGAAAGACCATGAAGATGCGGGGGTCGCCGTACTCAACAGCATTGGGGGAAGCGGCAAATGTATTGTCCCCAGGCCACCCTCACATGTTCTTATGGCCACTTTAGTCATCTCCTCGAATATCTTGCCGCGAGAGAAGACCCACGACACAAACATCCAGATAACACACTCTGGATGGTACGAACATGGAAGCTTTTCAGATAACTTGTCGATCCAAAGGCCGACAATAACTTGTGTAACCTTCCTGACACTGATAGTAGTCAACGAGGACGGACATTTTAACCAGTGTAATCAAGTCACTAGACAACGGCACTAGTGCATTTCGACCATGAATTATATTCATGAGTATGAGAAAAACTTCGTCATCCCAATCTTTTGCGGTCAGCTCAAAACGCACTTGAGAATCAAAGCCAAGTTGCAGTGGTGCGCGGGCTAAGGGCTTTGCCTGATCCGTTCCTTGACCGGTCTAACGCTCGTGCGCTTTCTTTCCAAGACCGGTTCAACATTTTCTTAAACACAGGCGATGCAAGGGCCAAGTGCCGCGAGGAAAGCCGAAAATGTATCTCCTCAAGCTCGCCGTTGTCGTCATGCGCTTCTCCGCTATCACGTGGCACACTCGACTCAATTTTAGGTGCGATAGGCTCTGGCTGCTCTGGTGATGGGGCATGAGTATTTTCGTCATCGAAATGCTCGGACTCAATGTCAGATATTGGTCTCGAGCCAAACAACTTTTGCCTGAACAAATGGTTCCTCCGCTCCTGTTTGCCTATTTCGTCCTTGGGCTCCCACACGGGCTGCTCTGTTTTTGGGTGTCGTAAAACGAGTATCGTGTCACCCTCTGGATCAAGCTCGAATCGTGAACGCTCCATGATTATCATGCGATGAAGAGGGGGGACTATGTGAACAGCAACGTCGTGTGTAATCGCGAATGGCCGACTTCAGTTGTGAATATTTCGTGGCCTCGAGATACCAGGGTATGTATGTACCTACTCCGTATGTAACTAAGAGATATCGAACTCTAATATAAGGGCAGGTATGTATGTATTGGAGTGCCAGTGGGTTGGACAGGGGCCGTTGAGAGGCTCCGTGAATTGCATCTAGGTACATACATATGTACCCGCCACTTACCCGGATTAGCCCTGCACGCACTAATTAGGCAAAACTGAAGAAAAAAAAATCGTTCACATTTCGTGTTTGCCTCTTTATTATGCTCGAGTTCTCAGTGAGTGATGAGGGTATGGAGTGGAGTCTTCCTGCCTTCTCCTCTGCCCATTGGTCAGCGACCTGAAAAAAACCTCTTATCACGTGAGTGCACATCACGTGAACAGTTTTGCCTATCTTTGGCGCGCACTGGCACAGCTTCAGCCTTCGCGTCACTGCATTTTAACTTCTCTTGTTTCAGAATCTTTCGAGACTCGGACAAGCAGGATTTTTCCCTCGTTGCTTCGTTCCAGCAGCCAGGACTTGGAGCCGTGTCCTTCCTCGTCCTTGACGAGGTCATAATTTCGGGGTCATGTGCGCGGGGAACCTTGGCACAGAAGGCTAGAAGCTACGGTAGTTGCATTCATTAGCTATGTACTTCAGCATCTGCAACAGGTAGCTATCTTATAACCCTTGGCATGATTCACAACTAGTCGAAACAGGGAGCATCATACATGATACTAGTAATGCCTACATGCCAAAGAACTAGCACTAAGAATTGGTCGTCTACAGACTCACTGATAAATAGGACTGATGCTTGTGCAGCATGTCGTTCAATGCGTCACAAACATACAACAAATCAGCCACAGACACGGAGAAATAAATGGCAAAGAAACACTCCTTGAAGAGAAGTTCAGATGGCTGGGCCTCATTGGCGCTCACTGCTGATATTTCCCATTCAAGGCTGGCACGGCACTGACGGCAGGGGGCTGGATATCGTGGGATCATAGATTATATGATACATTACCGCGCATCCAAGAGCATCGTGAGTCGTGACCACTGAGATTGAAGAGTTACTGTTACAGAGGATGCTGCCGCCCGCAATTGAGGCGCCGGCAAAAGCGACTACTGTTTGTCATTTGCGACTTCCTAAGGATCTTTCGTCTCGGGGGAATGGGCACCAATATTTGAAGTATTGCTTATACGCACAGTAACGTCAAGCACGGCGAACTTAGAAGAAGCAATGCGTCTATCGAGATTCGAGTCTCGACGACACGATTTACGGAGAATGGTTTCAGCTCCGATCCAGTCAAGCTGAGTCAACAGGCACCGGACTCCGGAGAGGTCTCGCCGACGTGGTGATCAAGTGGTAGCCTGTAGGGCGTTGGCCGACTGTTTCAACTTGGCTGTGCGTAGTTTTGATGATGTTACTTCGTCGACGATAGCGAAACGCCTACTGGAGCAGTGGAGCCACGTAGGGAGCTCAGAGCTGTTGTCCAATTAATAATTATGCAGCATTGCAGCATGTTGTTCGAAGCCATCACCAATGCAAGTTGCAACTAACTAGTTACTTAAGTCTTAGGTAGCTGAACACTTTCGGACAATTATCTCTAAAAGGCCCTTGTGCTGCCTCCTGAATTCGAAGATTCCTTCACATTCATCATCGCTAGACTTCCTCGACACTTTCTCACTATGCTTAAGAATACATCTGTCTTTATTGCCGCCCTGGCTGCTTTTGGCACCGTGGTCCAGGGCCGGCCCCAGCGCACCTGCACGGCTGGACTGCACTACTGCGGTTTTGCTGTTTCTAGAATGGGTAAAGAAACACTTCTTTAGAGCTAAAAGTCAAAAGTACAAGATGAGCGGCTAACACGATTCTATCTCAGGCTACAGCTTCCTGAACCACGCCATTGAGGACAGGGAGTTATACAGTTGCGTACCTGGAAATCATATAAAATTCGTCAAATACTGCCCCAATGCATGCATCGATGCAGGCAGAGGCAAATCCGACTACTGTCGATAGTAGTCATGCTGTCATTTGAAGGTTGAACTTTGAAGCAGTGCTCTTTACAGGGGACCCGGGAAATGGACATGCGAAACCCTCTTCTTTTCATGCTATCTCAACAGACTACATCATGTTTTAAGCTTCATGGCATGATTTGACATTCATTTATAAGATAGTACGAAGAGCAAGAGTAAATCAGTAGATACCAACCACACTGTTACCACGGAGTCGGCGAATGACTTCCGCGTTTCACCCGTTCTTTTGCGCTCCCGTCGTAGTGGTCTGGCCGACGTGATTATAGCGACTATACCGTCAGGCGTTGACCGAGTGTTTTGGGTTTACACTTAGCTCTAAGAAAATTGGAGCCATCCTACATCGTGATCAATCCGAGCTTGAGGCCCTCTTTGAACTTTCGGGAATCGGCACAAACGGATACCTATTACCTTGGCAAAAAGTAAGAACCACAAACGGCCACCGTCGGCTCAATTCGGATGGAACACTCCCCAACTGTAACAGGCACATTGCCTACAGCATGCATACAGAATTCTCGGCTGTCAATGGGACGCTTCGACTAAGATCTGAATCAGTTTGGAGCCATCTCGGATTCTCATACGAGTTTGTCATTCATTTCTCTCTCGAGTCCCGGATGGCGGGCAAGGGTCTAGGTAAACCGTATCACGGTCTTGTATGATGTATCTTTGCGATTCCGATGGTAGCGTGATACCAAAACAACTCTTCTAGAAGGTATGCGAAGTTCGCAACTATAGACTGGACCCAATTGCGCATTTTCAGGATGTGGATGGCCTCAATACGCATCAGTGAGGTTATTGGCGTGATGCTTTTACACAGCACCATCGTAGTTCGTGGCCGTTTGCTTCTCTTTTGGGATCGGGACTGTAATTTGCACGTCTGAGACTCTGAGTGTTGGCGTGGAATGTTGAAATGGCAATGCATACTTTCTGAAAGACCATTTCGTTCATACTACTGAATACCGGCCTTTATCCTGCCGCATATTCCTAAGAAGCCAATTACCTGGTTCTCATCCCTCAATCTCGTGACCTCGTCAAGTACATCAAGGGATATCTTAAGATACCTAAATCCTCTCTTTGTGATTATATAGCTTCAGACCACCTGGGTGACTCTTTAACCTCTCGACAGTTGGCGCAAGCAGCCTTTGAAGGGAACAGGACTGCGCGTGCCCGTAATATCCACGTTCTATGTTGGAAGATTTCAACGACGATATTATGGACAGGGCCTGGTCCGCACTGCAGTCTCCATATAATTCATTCTCGTACATTCCCGTCATAAGAGAGCCAAGCAGCATACATCTGCATTGAGGGTCACAACCGACAGTGCCCTTACAAAGTTGTTTGCCCAATTGCCCTACGGCAGTGAAGAGCTCATCTACAACATGCTCTCTCCTCTGTTCCATAGTAGCTGCGAATTGGATTAGCTTTTGAAAACAATGAAGATGCAGAATTCGCCGTACTCAACAGCTTAGGTGGAAACGGCAGGTGTATCGTCCCGAGGCCACCGGCACTTCCTCGTATGGTCAGTTTAGTCATCTTTTCGAATATCTCGCTACGAGAGAAGACCCACGACACAAACATCCAGGCAACACAGTCTCGACCGTAAGATGTTGGAAGGTTGTCAGATAACTTGCCGATCCAAAGACCGGCAGCAAGTTGTGTAGCCTCCTCACACTGATAGTAGTCAACTAGGACGGCCATTTTTACCAATGTATCCAAGTCACTAGATAATGGCACCAGTTTGTTCCGACAGTGAATAATGTTCATGAGCAGGAGAAAAATCTTGGTATCCCACTCTGTTGCGGTCAGCTCATAACGCACCGGGCAATCAGGGCCATTTTGCAGCGGTGCCCAGGTTTTGCCTGATCCTTCAGACTGATCTGACGATGGAGCGCTTTCTTTCCAAGACCCGTTCAACATGGTTTGAAAAACGGGCGATGCAAGGGCCAAGTGCCGTGAAGAAAGCCGAAATTGTACCTCATTACCCTCGCTGTTCTCTTTCCGCGCCTTTTCGCTATCGCCTGGCACACTTGGCTGAATTGCAGAGATAGGCCACGCTGCTGATTGAGTTTTCCCGTCATCAGGCATAAATTCTGAGCCAAACAATTTCTGCCTGAGAATACGACTCCTTTGCTTCAGTTTGGCCTCATCGTCATCCGGCTCCCACAAGAGCTGCTCGGTTTTTGGGTTTCGTAAAATAAGTATTGTGTCACCGCGGGGGTCTAGCTCGAACTGTGAATCCTTCATGATTATCCTGCAGTGAAAGGAGGGGACTGCGTGAACAGAAACCAAGACGTCGTGTGTATTACGAATGAAAAATTCAGTAGAGTTGGGAGAAGCTGATAGTTTTTGTGGCGTCGCGAGACAGAGATGCCTCGAGAGTCGAGACAGAGATGTTGACTTCATAAGTTCATTCTGCTGCGGACGTGGGGCGATTTAAATACGGACGCCGCCACACCGCGAATCAGCTTCGTCATTCCTCGCGCACCTTGCAAACCTCGTCATCGGAAATTCGGAATGCCTGAATGCAATAGGTACATAACCCCAACACCGAGCAAAATTACGTCGGTTTCGCATGAGCATCATGTCCTAGTGTTTAAACTGTTGTCGAAACGGTGCTTGATTGGGCACCTGCTCAGTTACCTATATCTATGCTTAAATAACGGCGCAAAACATCATGTCAAAAACACCAACACTCAGACACAACAACAGGGCACCACAACCGGGCACATAATCGATCAGCACTTTTCATTTTGCCTCTCATTCTGCAGGCCTATAGCAGTTTAGCAGCCCCATGCCTCGGCCTCTTAGACCTACCTGGCATCTCTGCCTCTACCTCCAAATAGCACCGATGCCGCGATACCTAGATCGGTCAAAAAGCAGGCAACACACCTCTTCACTCGTTTCAATATCGAGACCCTTGACTCCGAAACAAACAAGAAGGTAGTCATAAGGTTCATCTCATACCAGAATCGGGTGATGACTCATGCGCTACGGACAAGGTCTTGGGCCCAGGGCTCTCGATGGCCTAGTATCAGATAATCAGAGTGACAGAGTCTAGCCTGATCAATAATAATAATATTGTATGTCTCCGTATGCCGCGACGAGCTGCCCCCATGACACATGGTCTCCGTAGATGAGTTTAGCAACCATTTGGCCATCCCACAATGCCCGGTATGGGCGACTATATGTGCACCGGTGGGTGATATCGCTTTTTTTCATACCGAGTATCATAGCGAGCGTCGTTTTTCTATTCTTTTTCGGTGCTGTTTGCTCCGATTTGCTGACAAGCTCCTGCAAACAGTCACGAATGATAGCTCGGAAGTCGAGGATGACTTGGTTTTTTTCATCCGATATGCCAGGGAATGTAATGAATTCTGGCGAAACAGCCAGACGTTCTAGAGGAGCGGTCGCGGCCCCACTCCAATCTATCTGTGAGAATGAAGGGTAGAAAAGATGATTGATGTTGTATCTCAGTTCAGAGTTTTTTTTTTTTTTTTTTTTTTTTTTTTTTTTTTTTTGATTT
>SRPX01000519.1:0-17986 GCA_018360215.1 Claviceps spartinae
TGGGGTTTTTTTTTTTTTTTTTTTTGGTTTTGGGCTGTCTGGACTAGGAGATGTTGTATGTAGTAAGGTGATTGTTAGGTACCTAAGGTAGGGAGGTTGGTTCCGCTGAATGCTTAGGTAGGTACAGTGACCTAAAATAGAGAAGACGGATGAGGATATTGGAGGGGGTCCTGGCGTGTTCAGCTTTCCTTTTTTTTTTTCTATATCACTCGCGTTATTGATTATGTATGCAGCATCACGCGGTTTTTGAATGCCCTCAACGGCGGATTTTGGCCCGAGGTACCTAGTACATATCAATGCTTAGTAAGCTTATCGCCGCTCTAGGGACCTTTTCGAAGTACGATATGTAGCCTGTAGGCATATGTTACATGTATGGAGTATAGAAATTGGTATTCTTTTGCACTACTGCAGATGCAGATCTCTCAACTGTCAGATCATATCATATGCGATGCGTCGTACTGAGTTACGATTCACGAAGGGTTTGCCGCAAGCACATGCAGCCTGGAACTCGGAATGGGCATGCCGGCCAATGGGAGAGAGGAGTTGGGTTGTTGAGAGATGCGGACTTCTTCAATGTCTTGACCAATATCTCAAAGCACTCAAATATCGACTTGTCCGGATTCTGCTCGATGACACGTGGAAGGGTGGTGTCCAACCATTCGCCGTGATAAAGCTGTTTCATCGATGGGTTCTCGAAGTGCGCTTTCATTGCGAACACCATCTCATCTAGTGTGCCTCTAGTATCCATGGGATTTTCGAAATAGAAGTCCAATGCGTCGCCGTTCAGCATGACTGTGAAGCAATCCGCGAGCCCATGTGGTGGAACACCACATTTCCTAGCTCGATCTTTGAAGCGTCGGACTTTGGGCGTGATGAAATCGTACTTTCCACCCGTGTACTTTTCTTCTTCCGTGGTATACAACTTTTCGAGGTCGTTGGTAAGTCTAGCAGCAATAGACCTTTCGGTTGTCATTAGTGACACGTCTGGCTCGTATCCTATCTGCTTCATTTCATGCTGTGCTTTCATTTCGGGTTCGAGAGAAGATTCTGTAGAGTACCGTGGGACCTGTGGAATGGGATCTCTGTACTGCCATTGTGGTCTCGGTCAAAGACGTTGTTCTCCAGTATCTTTGTGAGCAATTCACTATTGACTTCCTGTTGAGAGGCAAGTAAAATGTTGTGTGATAGTGAAGGTATGACGAGAAAGTTTCAAGAAACGTGTTTTCCCGTGATAGACGGTATGGAAGCTGGCACTTACCGGAGTACGAACTTCTACCTTAAGCACATACATGATACGAGTCACTATCGTGCCACGCTGTCTCTTCTTTGGATCGCCTGACGGATCTGTGACTTAGAACGAATTCAAAGATCACTGATCAGTGTTGGAACAGATCCGCAAGGTATAACAATGTATGCATACACTGAGTGGGTGGCTACCAAGTCGATAAGGTTCAATTCATAATAGCTCAGGATCATCCAAAAGGGAGAGGTGTGAGTGCGGGGAACGCGGGCTTTATGGTGTTGAGGCTTTGAGCTTTGAGCCCGTGTACGCGATCCACATCTCCTGGAATGTCCGACGATATTCCGTGTTGCGTGATTCCAACAGTTTCGGGTCCTATATCGAGTGTTTCCAACAAGCCGAACAAACCGGTCGCCCAAATCGTCCAGTAACTCAGCTCCTCCGAGTCTCCGATTCGAGTCTGTGGCAAAGAGGGCATCGGAGAAACACTCAGTGTATCAGGACAGTCTCTGCTAGATACTTCCGTTAATCCCATCATGCCTTTACTTGAGTTGTCTGACTTACTTGCGCACTTGCCTCGAGGCTCGACTTGCTGAGTTGCTTATCAGGCCTGACGTAGTAGTCACAACGACGAGCAGCAAGATGTTTATCCCGGATCACCTAGACCACTGACCAGACAACACAAGTCGCAGCTTGAGCCTTGTCCGGACATGCGACCCATTCCCCTACATGAAGGTGTTTTGTTTTACCAAACACACACAAAGCACACACTGTGGCGCTCATTTCCGAACTGCGCAAGGCCTCTAAGCAAGAACACAACATCCGCCTGGGGGTAAAGACGAGAATCTCAGAATAGAGAGCCTCAGCGCACGACTCACACTGTACACAGCATAACTAAAAACAAAAGAAGGACCAAAGATGTCGACAGGCTGCAAAAAAAACCCTCCATACTCTTCTTTGTGTCGACAGCTTATCCCATTAAAGCACGTCCAGTATACAATACAATCAATGATTTGTTTTCCTATTTTATATTTCTTGGTTGAAACTACATCGCCAGGCCTACGTTAATCGTCGCTGCCAATTCCAAAGTACCAGAGGCAGATGGCCAGAAGGCAGAGGCGGTAGGGGAAAAGGGGGGGGTATTTATATTCGCCAACAAGATAACAGAAAAAAGAAAAAAAAAGAAAAGAGAAGCAAAACAGAAACAGTAAAGAAAGCCCCCAAAAGTAGAAAGGGAATACACAATTCAGGAAACAACCAAAAGAAAAGGGCACCCGTGTCCGATGGGCCCTGCTCCCCCCGATGGAGAGCGAAAAAGAAATAGAAATCAATCTGCTGTACCCTTCGCTATCCCTATTTTGCGCCATCATTGTCATCACCGTATCCGTTTGTCTGTCGTCCCTCGTCCCTCGTCTTGTCATCCATCGTCTAAGTTGTCATCCCTGCGCCTTCCCCGTATTGCGCCCTCCTGTTGATAAAAAGAAAAAAAAGAAAAGTGTTGTACATGGCCGGGACTGTGTTACCCGGCAAACCAGTCTCAAGGGGCATCTTCTCACAAGTCCGTACCTCCCTCGATTAGACATTACCCTTCAGAAAGAAGAAGAGAACAGAGAAAAAAGAAAAAAGAAAGACAAAATCGTATAAGGCTTGTGGGCATCGCGCACCCCCCAGGAATAACGCCTCGTAGCCGGTGAAAAGGAAGCAAAGCAATCTTACACACTCCCCCGCGCAGCCTTCTGCGGCCTATAATTAGGCATCTCGTCAAACCACCCCATCGCTTCGTTATACTTGTACGCGTGGAAAGCAATCCCATACGGCTTCGGCTCAATAGAGTACAGCATCCCTAGCGGAACATCCATATCCGTGATATCCTCATGAGTCAGATCCATGAAGTACGCCATGAGGACCCGACACACGGAGCGGTGTCCAATGATGAGAACATGTTCGGTGATGCGCTCAATCTCACGGACCATGTCGCGCAAGCGGCTGATAACCTGCAAGTAGCCCTCTCCGCCGACGCCAGGGTATATGTAGTTGAGCTTGTCCTCGGAGCGCTTGTGGAATTCGTCGGGGTATTTGCACGCGATTTCATCGTATGTCATGCCTTCGAATTGACCCGTGTTGAGCTCGTTGAGCATCTCCCAGTTCTTCACGTCGTAATCGTCATCGGCGTCAAAGTACTCGGCGGTTTCTACACTGCGTTGGAGCATGGATGTCCAGACGCAAAAGTTTTTCTCGTCGAGGTCCTTGTTCATGTCGGGATATGGGGGCGTATTGTCGCCAGGGTGAGGAGGGAAGGTGGCCTGAGCGAGTTTGCTCTTCTGCTCCATGAGCCATTCTTTTCGCTTGTGCGTGGTGAATTTGTAGAGGGCCAGACCGTAGTAATGGCCGCGTTCCGTCAGGATGGAATCGCCACCGAGCTTGCCAAGCTCGTTGTCCACGCTTTGTCCGTGGCGCGTGATCCAGATCTGTCGGGGGGCTAGGTTGAAGCTCGACAAGTACGTGCTGATACCGCCGCTGAGAAATCCCTTCAATCTGTGCTGTATCAGTTTCCGGCCAACGTCGATCATCTGGATATATTGCAAATCATTGTCCTCCTCATAGGCCCCTAGAGGAACATAGGCGCTCGCGTACGCGTCAACTCGAGCTCGAAAGTCTTCCAGGGACTTGACAGGGTCCTTGTTTCGGTAGTCGGGGCCCGAGAGCTTGAGTCGCATGTTTGCCTCCAGAAGGTGGGGATCTTGGCAAATACTCTCAATGAAGAGAATACCGAGCTTTGGCTCCCTTTCTCGGATACGTTGGACGATATCTTGTCGTCGCTTCAGGGTGCTGTTAGTGGCGTCGAGTATTCCCACGGCACCCCCTTTGTTCAAGAGATAATCAAGAAGTTCATCCAGCGTCTCCATTGCCACCTGATTACGTATGGCAGCGGCTTTCGCATTGTTAGGATCGAAAAATTTGGCAGTCTGGTCGACCTCCTCATGCTGCTCATCATCATGCGCGTCGAGGTCCAGTGCCGTGAGCTCCGCATGTTCTATGCCATTCCTATGAGTGGCTGAAAGGCCGTTCAGCAAAATGGTGGCGGCTTCCACAGGCGGATCGAGTCGTTCATGTTCCGGTGCAAGGCTGGCATGCACGGGAACCTTGATGCCAGCTGCGGTGCGTCGGCGATTGCCAACGTTGAAAATGCGGGACTCGTGTTGTTGCCAAGATAGGTATCGCTGAAGCTTTTTGGTGATGTAGGACTTTCCACGAGCAGGAAGACCGACCATGACAATAACGAGCTTGGCAGCAACATCTCTCTGGGGGATCCTGCCGTCTGGCGAGACGCGCGACCTGGTCATTCCAGGGATGTTGAGGGTCGTCGCATGTGGGCGGACTCTGGGGGTTTGAGTACCCGAATTCTGACGCAGGGGCGGTCTGTGAGAGTGATAAGAGGTTAGTAAGAGGTTAGCAAAGGGAGAAGAACAGAAATTGAAAGAGGACGGGGCAATTAGAAGAAAGCATTGACTCACAGACGCGGAGAACTGGGGGCAGTGGAGTTGACACTCTGTGAAAGTATTGGTGACTCGGTCAAATCAGTCATTTTGAAGACTGATGCGATGGCAGGACTGGCTACTGCCGTCGACATTGAGACATTGTTCGAGACGCCATTGCGAAGAGGCTTCGCGTGAGGCTGAGCAGCGAGAGACTGTTCAGACTCGGGTGACGTGGGCGAGGACGGCGATTGCAACGAAGGGACACCGCATTGGTTTTGCATGACAATTTTGCCCAGATTGGAGAGCGATGCCTGTTGTCCGACAACGTCTGCGTAAGAAGAATGGCAATGCGCCACAGAGAGGTAAGCTGGTGTACACTGCTGGTTGATCAAGACGTGGCAGATATCGTGCTGGTGAGGAACAGTGGTAGGATGCTGGCGGATATCGTATGAACTTGTGTTGAGGACAAAAGGCAGGACGACTAAAGTGATGGTAGAGGATATAAGGCAGGTAGAAGAGGAGGGAGCGCAAAGATGCAGAGGCGGAAGAAGTTGTTGACGGAGTGTAATGAAGACGCACCTCGTCCGGGAAGAGTGACTGCAGATGGCATACCTAGCAGTACTAAGTAGGGATGAGAAAGGTGGGAGGAAAGTAAGGCCGTCGACCGACAGACAGGTGGCTTCAAGTTTCGCGCGCGAAGTCGGCGATGAGGCAGCGCAAAACTTGGCCGCTCTGGTTAGGTAGTCTCGGAAAGCTTTGTTGAGGCTGTCTGGCCACAGGTTGAGGCGGCGCAAAAGCGCAAGATGGCCCAGATCTCAGGGACTAGGGACTAGGGTTGCGGTGGTGTGGCTGCCAAGAAGCGTGTGCAAAAGTTACTTTGCGCTGCAGAGAGTTCAAAGACCGGGGTGTGTGCCTAAGGACACACCAGGGGGTGGCGTGGCGTCGCAAAAAGGGCTTGAATCAACACGCGCTAGACAAAGGGGTGGCGTTGTCGGTCGTCCAATAGGGTGGGACCTCTGTACGCGACCTCTGATAGCCAGCGAAACCGGCCCGTGGGTGCAGCCCTGGTTTCCCTGAATTGCTGGGGGACCTGATAATTTTGCCACTGTTCAGTGTTCTGGTTGTCAGCAACCCGCGTTGATCTGCGTCATTCGCGTCTTTTGTGCATCTTTGCTTCCGTGCGGCTGATGGGACGGCGTCGTGCCTTCCGTCTTGACTCTTGACCTCCGCACACAAGAAAAGCCACCAGCGTCACTTACCAGCTACTGACCAGTCAATGGGTCAACCACTTTGCACGTCTTGATCCGACAGCACAACAAGTTACAACACCGGCTTGAAATTCTCACGACAAAGGAAAGCTGGGACGGGCGCGTCGGAGGTTCCTTTCGAATCGCGGTTCGAAGGGGCTCTGTGGATTTGTGTTGGACCCCCCTGGCACAGACTAGACAGATCCTCGCCGGGATGCTGGGAGTCCTGGGGCTGATCAATCAATCAAAAAGCTTGTCTGCCTCACATGTTAGCTTGATTCGCCCACATCTCCACGTTTGCTGGCCGCCCAAGGTGGCTCCCACTTCGCTCCATCTTGGCTTCAATCGCGTCCGACGCGGACTGGTACATACTCACGCAATAGCGTACTTTTGCCCAGTGGATAACTACGGGGAAATCAAGCCCGCGATGCTGACTCGCTCGAATTCAATGCAATTGACCAGGACGACCGATACGCGAATGTGGTCTCGACTCTCGAGTGCCGTGCCTGCAGCCTACATACCGATTTGCTTAGCATCAGGCCATGGCAAGCAAGTCCGCCCGTTCACACTGCCAGGGGTACCTACCTACATGTAACGCGGACGATGCCGTCCGGCTATCAGAACAGGGGCCTACTACCTACGGAGTATTCTCTCACTATACCTAGGTACGTATGTGATGAATGGACGTAGACGTGGTGCAAGAAGGCTGAGATTTGACAGCGAAGACCCGGGTTGATAATGCGGCCTGCCTTGGGCAGGCGACTATGCGTCAGCTTATTGAATAAGCTTTGCTAATTAACGGTCTTCTGGACGCACCTCTATGCAAGGTATAGTTAAGATCGCTCTGTTTGATTGATCGAGTACCAAATTTGAATTAGCTTTGGTAGTATTATTTGATGGCAAAGAATGAAGATAAAGCAACGCAAACTCGCGGTACGTGAGAGCGAAGTAGTGAGGAAGTGAATTGGATTGGGTGTGAGTCATACTTGTTGCCGATTTCGAGAATGTGCTTATCCGTAAGCCTCCCTTCGTTCACGAAGCTCGACGGGCACTGGAGAGTACTCCGTAAAAGATGATGATGAAATGGCTCGTTGCTGGCCTTCTTGACGTATGTGTAGACACGCCTTCTGCACAACAACAGCGGAACGGAGGCGTCGGCCGAGAATAATGAGATGCGCCTTTGCTTAGCGGTGGCTTGTGTGAACAGCGGCAGTTACCAAGGAGTCCGCAGTCTCGGTTATTGATTGATCAAGTCTTGGAAGAAAAAATGTAAAGAGGATAGATCCGTAGAGTAAGGCAAGCGGATCGTGGCGGCGGGCATGCCACCTTTTAAGCCATCAAGCCACGGCCCTGCTCGTGGTTTGCTATTTTGAGGGTTTCTCATCATGCATTCTTGTACATCGTCATCAACAAATTTGTTTCGCCAAGCATCTTCCCTACGCTTCCACTAATGATATATCTTGCAAGATGTAACCAGCCTCGGAGGGGATGTGTCCTGTGCATCCAATTGCAGCTCTTCAACAAGTACATACCTACCTACACGCTCACTCATCGCTGACGGCTTTCAAGATCCACAGTCACGAATAGGGATACGTGCATGTTACCCTCTTCAAGCTGGTACATACATAGCTCGCTGGCAAACCAATCCAGCTCTTGCGGAAACAGTATGTCTCAAGAGCACCTTGGGTTTAGAAATCGGTTCGTCAGACAGGTGCTGCTATGTACCTACATGCAGGTAGTACAGTTGGACGAAACAAGAATGATCCATCCGCGTACCACGACGTGAAGCCAGTACTAAGTACCTAAGGTAGTCTCTCTTGGCCTTTCTTGGAGTTCAGGGCGGTAGTGCAGCTCATGGCGGTTGGTCGGCTATGTACTGCACTTACTACTTGACAAGAAAAAAAGGTATGTGTCTCTTATGATGCGATAAGCAGCAAGGGGGGTGTGTTGACTGAATTCCGACTTGGCCTATCTTGGATCATTCGGGCTGTTGCGACGAACGTAACACGAATCGGTCGGGTCTTACAAACTTAAAATCCAGCGATTCTTACTCGGCCGATTTGCATACGTCCGCTCTTGGTACTTTAATGCCCGATAGCAACACAGGAAGGACAACCCACATGTACACGCGCCAATGCCCCTTCTTTTTAACCTTATTACCTTATTGTTTGGCCTTGACCTGATAACTGCCCTTGGAGACGAGTGAGGGGCTGCCGGCTTAGGTGAAACTGGGGGCCTCAACAAACATCAAAATCGGGCCATGCTTGTTTATGGCCGAGTTGTCAACGTGTTCGGTGTGTTGAGTGAGGGCCTTGGCTTCAGTCTTTGACCTGCAGGCTGTGAGGCTTGCTGGATAAGTCACATCACGCCTGGGTTGCGTGTCACCCACCACGTCGAGCGGCCAACCGCCCACCGGTGAAGGAAAGCGAACGATTAACATCAGCAGACGTGCTACCTAGGCAAGGCTTGATAGAAAGTGCGAAGTGACCAGTTCAATTAACGTGGCATGAACAAACTCACAGGCTTATCAGGTCGCGACTCGCCGCGCCGAGGTCACCAGCAGTGGAATGACAATGCTTCTCGATTCTCGAACCCTCCTCGGCCGGCCCTATGGGCTCGCGGACAAGGTGTTATACATGTAACATAATACAACTTGGCATTTCGAAGGAATCCGCCAAGGGACACGTCAGTCACGACTCACTCGGAGTCACAGTGTCTCTCGAACGATGTGGAGGAGTAGAGCGGCAAGAAGGCCGACGACGTCCTTTGCATAGGTGCATTCGTACTCCGTACGCTGAACAAATGCAGCGCGTCCCAGATGCGAAACTCTCGATGGATGGCTTATGCAATGCGAAGTACGGAGTATACGTCGCATACGTCGCACATTATCTAGCCTGACTCCTAACTTCTAGCTTTGTACCTCATCACATCAACAAGTGACGGATTATGTGGACCTGGTGTCATCTCAAGTTCTCAACTTCGTCTCTGTGGCCATTTTGTACGTCACCTCTAGTCCTTGGACTCCTTGGCAAAAGCAAGCCCTCCGCAATCGGAGAGCAGTGTGGTCAGTCCCTGGCTCAGTACGTCGCCGCTTTTGGCTCATCGTCGATCGAGTAGACTGGGGGCACACTACAGAAGGCTTAGAAAATTCTGTGTCATGAACGTGTTCGTTGTCAGACCTGCAGGTGCAGGGAAGTTATTGTCATTATCATAGCATGGTTTTTTTCTTTCCATGTTAGATTGCACCAATGCAAAGCATAGGTACTTTTACAGTCATCCACTCAGCCCTTCTTTTGAAGTCGTCACCTTTCTTTGCGAGTGGAATTCCGGGGTACGGAGTAGGGCTGTTAGGTGTAATGGTACTTTTATAAGTTAACGATGTTTGCAACTTTAGTTACGGACTGAATTACGTCTCTAACTGAGATTACATCGCCTGTATGACCCACTTTTTTTCAAAATTTTGGGTCAACCCCGCTGGGGTGCCCGACATGCGTCAATTGGGATCCGCACAAACATAAACTTACGCGTGAACAACACGAGCCCTCGCGTCTTTGTAGCGAAGACGCCCATCCATCTGGCATCATGTTGCATTCATGCATGGTTTCGTGAAGACTCCGAAGACTCGCGATACTGTCCAGTATCGGCGGTCGCGCCGGCCAAGATGTGTTCTACCAATAGGAGACCGGTATCTGGTACATAAGTGGATACCACGTGTATAAGTGGGTCTCACTGGTTAATGACACTGTCATGATCAAGTCACAAACGTTTGGGGTGAATTACAGCATGTTGTACGTCCTTAACGTTCCATACCGTAAATCTAACAACCCTAGTACGGAGTAGTACTCCGTACATGGGTGGCTACACGGCCACATTCTATCAGCCACATCACCATCATTGGGGCTTATGCAAAAAAACACGCCGATTTGGGCTGTCGGTCAACATCGTCAAAGTTGGTGTTTAAAAGCCGATTGCGATATCATCAGGTTCGGAAAGTGGCCTCGTTTTTTGCCTGAAAATGTCCGAAGTTCGCTTTTGGCAATTGACTTCTCTGTTCCTTCCTTAAGCGCGACTTATTAGCGAATCAGCGCCTGCGCCCTTCCTCTGGGGCCGGGTGACAGCTGTCGCCAGACGCTTTCCCCAAAACAAGCGGAACAAGCAGACTCGTCAAAACATCAATATATTGTCTTTCGACACATATACTGCTCGCTTCGTTTCTCTTTTTGCTTCTTCCCCTAATAATACCTGGCAGCCAGACAAGCCGATTTGAACGCATTGGTGTTCTCGAGATCAACACATCTGCCCAACCGGGCAAAAACAAGGCCTAGCGACAAGATATTGTCTGCCGTCATCCTAAATTGCTCTCCCGTGACTGGGATCCGGAACGAACAGGTGGTGGTGGAACACAGTATTACATGACAACTACCTGTCTGGAAGGTTGCTGCATTCCCCAACTCCGTTGTCAAATCCCGGACACCTCGCTCTAGATCGGGACATCGTTGTGAGGCATTCGCTAGCCGATCAGAGCCTTCCCTTCTCAACAGTGCGTCTCGTTACATGCCCACAAAGACTGCTCTGCGTCTTCGTTGCAAGGAGAAGTCATTTATCGCTGCCCCGCGCCGTCAGAATTGCTCACACAAGTGCCGTGGACTAAAAAAGGCACAGTTCGGCCATTTTGGTGCTTCGTTTGTGCGACTGTGCGACAGACTCTCTATACACCACGCTTTGTTCTTCAACCTCCATTCATCCAACCAAAAAGAAGCCATGGCAGAGGATCCCAGCTCAAAATCCATGAAGGAAGCGTCTGATCCGTCGGGCAACGGAACTTCAACGCCCATACCAATGCCGCTGCCCGGAGTTCAACCCAACCCGCTCATTGACGACCTCAAAAAAAACCATCTGAACAAAGGTGTCTTGATTCCACTGAAAACGACACAAGAAGTCCGCCAAGATCACACTATTGTGCAAGTATACATCACTCGGGCTCCCACAAAGTCTGCGAACGATGTCATAACGTAAGATCCGAACCGTCTTTCCGCAGCGTATCAGATGCCTCTCTCTGCGGAGCTGAGTGAAAGGGGAACCAAACACAACTAACAAAGAGCAGGGCTCTAAAAGGACTGCGGCCTGAGGGTGATGCTAATCCCTTACCCCATCTTCGTACCTGTGCCAAACCCACAGACTTGCCAGCGCATCTCAAGGCTCAACTCATGAACGATGATCCGGTGGGCCGTCAAATTCATACAGCCAAGTCCACGTGGATCTATATTATCGCGGGAGAAGTCAAAGGCGTCAGCAGGCGCGATGTCTTGGAAGTGCTCAACCGCTTAGAATCGTTGGAGAAGAACGCTTTTCTGCAGACGATTCCCATTCCCTTGCTAGCACCGACATCCCAGGTTCAGGCAGCCATGTGGTCTGCACAATTCTGGCCGACCGTTTATCGCAAGAACAATCCTCTTGGTCCTCACCCTAGTATGGTTGGTAGAGGCACCGATGAGATTCAGGAGGACGCGTCTCTTTGGATGGCATTAGCTCACCGAGTCGCACTACAAGCTAAAGCATCAGGCATCGGGGAGGCCATGGGGGCCGTCATCGTTCAACGAGGGGAAAGGGGGGCAGAGCTGGTTGGCCTTGCCGGTGATGCCCGCAAGTATCAGGAATGCAACGGGCTAACTCTGAACAACACCATGACACACTGTGTGCTTCGAGCCATCAGTATGGTGGCGCAGAAGCTCGTCAGACACGAACACCTAGCAACCGATATATCGCCACAGAGTGCTGCGCTTGAGTATGACTGTTTTCAAGACCAGCCTTTGATCGAATTGGAACGGCAGTGCTTTGAACAAGAGCATCCTAACAAGGATGGGTATCTTTGCCACGGGCTGGAGCTATATGTCACGCATGAGCCCTGTGTCGCCTGTTCTATGGGGATTTTACATTCAAGAATGGGCAGGGTAGTATATTGTCACCGCATGGCTCGCACCGGTGGAATGAGTTCGGATGATCGTCCGGATGGAGGTGGCCGAGGTTTGGGATTGTTCTGGAGGCGAGAGCTCAATTGGAGCTTGTTGGCTTGGGAGTGGGAGCCCGAAAACGTGCCAGAACTCCCTCCCGTCCACCCAGACACTCACGGTTAGGATGGCTACTTCCCGAGCACGAGAAGCTCATCCACGGTGGCGTTCACGGTATGTTGTACCTGGACGGATCAGCACAAGGCTGGTGAGAGGACGAGACCAAGATTCAAGGCGCATATGTTTTCCGTCGATTTGCAGCAGGACGTGGTCTTTTCCCAAGCGGAGGGGTGGCCATGACTATTATCGCTCCTGCGTATCATGCATTCTCTGATGATGGTTGTATCGTATGGTGCTCTTCTTGGAGAAGTATTCTAACTACGGTGAGACAAATACGTTGGCAAACATGCAGGACTCGAGTTCTTTTACAATATGTAAATATTCATCTTTTTAATTGTTGCGCAAGGCAATCTGCCACGCCAAGCGCGATTAAATATATTTTGTGGTCAGCAAGGCAAACGCTGTGTTGATCCAAGACAGGAAGGGAGCCGACAGGGCATGTGAGCAGAGTACCTCTGAACGATGCTACATACCCAGTGCCCAATTGAACATCCGAGGTTCGTGCGGTTTGAACGGTTTTAAAAGAGTTTTCTAGGGGTCCATTCCTTGCATTGCATGAGTGAATCAATCTTCGCATGGCACGCCCCCTTACATTACGTTATGTAATTGTGCTTTATCACGATTCACGAGGGGTGCCGTTCAGTGCGCCGAGCCTGGCCCAAAACGATAGCAGGGCTGATGAGGGCACAGAGCCCCCCCCCCTCTTTCGTCTCTACATGTACTTAACTTCTGGCATCGCTGCTTTCGCACCCCCTCCCTGGGTCTCCCAACTTGACAGCTAGCTTGTTCATCAGCTTCGACCCTCTGTTGCGAGATAAATTTGCCATCTGGCGTACGAATTGAAAGTTGCAGCACGCTCTCATTACCGGAATGCCATCAGGGTGAATGCGGGCTTGTCGCCTTCGTCACGGTGCGAAAATTGCCAGTGGCCCAAAACTCGCCGCCAGCACATGGCATCACTTGCTCCTCAAAATTCGCTACACGACTACTATACCTCGAGGTAACGTCCCAGCGAAGCACTGCCGTCTCCTGAAGCATCCAAGGCGTCTGGTTGGTGGCATACCATCGCGGAAACTACACAAGACATTGGCACGGCTCGTATTGGGTGTTTTCAGCACCAGGAGCCGCAACAACCCCCCCCGCCACCGACGGTATGAAGAGGTCAGCTTCTGGGTCTGCGGCTGCCCCGTCAAAGAAACGAAAAACGGACAGCGGTCCGAAATACTATGCGGTGAGAGCTGGCTTTCGGCCAGGCGTCTACTTGACCTATGCAGAGTGCTCAGCTCAAACGGCCGGCTTCAAGGGCGCTGTTTGTGAGTGCGGACGTCGTCCAAGATTCACTGGCAATTGCAGAATATCCTACCTGCCATGGCAATGCATGCTACACTGGTCGATGGAGTCTTAGAGCCTTGGCTAACTGAAATATTGTTCCCCTGTCGCAGTTAAATCATTCACATCTCGATCCGACGCCGAGGCCTTTGCCGCCGGCGAAAAGATCGCCGCCTCTTCTGGCGATCCAGAGAGATTCTACGCCGTCGCGGTCGGCAATCCCACGGGAATCTATACAGACTGGAACGAGGCAGCCGCGGCCATCAAGGGCGTCAAGGGCCCCAAATACAAGAAGTTCGGTTCACGCAAGGACGCTGCCGCGTATATTCGGCAATATGGCAGCCCTGAAGCAGTAGAGGCCCTCGGGGAAGTCATCCCGGCGTCCGAAGCGGTCCTCGCTCTAAAATCAGTTACATCCGGAGCGGCCCCTCCCGCGCGAAAGACGGCGACTGCTAGATCGGCTGCTGCTGCCGCCGCAAGGGCAGATTCCGGAGTGGCGTGTCCGGCAGAGGGCGTCCTCCAGATCTACACGGATGGGAGCAGCCTCGCCAACGGTAGAGCAGGCGCGCGGGCCGGCGTCGGGGTCTACTTTGGGGATGCGGATGCCCGAAATGTGTCCGAACGACTGGTTGGCGAACCGCAGACGAATCAGCGCGCCGAGCTGATGGCGATGCTGCGGGCGCTCGAAATCGCGCCCCTAATACAGACGGTGCAGATTATTAGTGATAGCCAATACTCGATCAAGTGTCTGACGGAGTGGGCGATTGGATGGAAGCGCAAAGGGTGGAAGACGGCGACGGGCGAGAACGTCAAGAACCAGGATATTATTCGAGCGATTCTGGATAAAATGGATGAGCGAACTAGGGCGAATTCGACTACCTATTTCCATTGGGTCAAGGGCCATGCGTCGGATCGAGGGAACGTGGCGGCTGATCGGCTGGCTGTGCGGGGAGCAAACCTCCCGTGATGGGGCGGATAACTTGGTTGGTTTGGTATTGCATGAAGGCGCACAAGGATCTTGACTTTAGCGGCGAGCTTTTCTTTTCTTGATGTGTGTCTCTTGGTTTTTTTTTTTTTTTCTCAATGGCAAGTCTGATCTGCAACGTGGAAGTGACTCAGGAGTTTCTTGATCACATGGCGTCTGCTTTTGCTTCATCTTTATACAACGTTCGGGGCCTTGAGGGGGTCTTTTTTTTTCCCCAGTAGTCTCGTTGGGGATCTTGATCAGCATGCTATGCTTCGGTATAAGCTGTGATTGTGGAACACCACGACGAGGGTTTACTTTACGGAGAGAAGGCGAGAGTGTGGTGTCTTAGTTTTATACGGATCAGGGCGAAGAGTGCCTAACGGGCTCGTGTTCATGACATGATGGTTTCCCAGGAGGGCACTGAGCAACCGCATCCGGAAAGCTAGAGGTTGTGTCTTGTTCTGGTAGAGTGCTGTTCTGTCTTATCGAGCCAAGACGATAGGGTCCTATGCTGAAGAATAAACACCGCATGGCAAATCACAAGGCAATGAATGTTCCTATCAAATTGACTTGTCGAATTTCTCGGGCCGCACGACGGCTTCCACATCCGTGTACATGTGTACATTGATACTTGCGTTGGCGCAAGGGCAGTGGACCGCCCATCCGATGTTCCACCCGTGACCCACGAGTACCTAGCCGGAGTCGGGACCGGAAGCCAGTATTTAGGGGCCTAGGGTCATAGCTCGAAGGGGCTACGACTCTCGATAATAAGGCTTTTTACAAACGGCGTCAGCAGCAGTATCTTCTATTTCCTTTATGTACGACTCAGCTTTGATGTTGTGGGGTTTTTAGTCCTACCAGGTAGCCTATGTACCTCCTAGCCTCTAGGCCGCCGATACGCCCTTAACTTAATTACGGAGAGGTATAAAGGAGGCAGCGGTGGGGCGCGGTGCGCCCAACTGGTACGGCGTTAATGTAGGTACCTGGTACCTTAGGTGGGCTGATACATAGGTAGGTACATAGGTACCTAGATACCTAGCATTAGGTTGTACATACAATGTATACATGGGGGGCCTGTGGCCAGCGCCGCCGCCATCGCATGACGGAACCATTTCCAGATTTAGTCCTTCTCTTTTCCTCTACTTTTCCCTCTTGCTCAACGTCTTTTGGACATTTTCTATCTCTAGGTATTTCAATTCATTGCGTCCACTTTCTGCCCTCATTGGGACCTCCAACGACGCATATACGAATTCGCTTCATATCCCATTCCGCCCGCTCCATGCGCCCGGCCTCCATGACCATCCGCCCTGAAAGCATGCTCTCGCGCCCAGCCAGCCAGCCAGCCCCGATTGCCACCTTCGCCGCTCTCGCAGCGTTCTAACATTAGCTGTGACCGAGATGGCACACAATATCTGGGCTGTGCCCCTTGCCGTCACGGACTTCAACGTCGTCGTGGCGCTGCTGGGCGGCTTCATCTCCCTGTTTGGGCTGGTGTCGTACTTGGTCAAGGAGAAGTACTACATGTCGGAAGCACGTACGTTGTTGCAATGTTTTACAGGAAATCCACACTACATATACAATACAGAATCTGCAAAGATGATGCAAGCGAAGATGATGAAGAAGAAGAAGAAGAAAATATGGACAATATTAATAAAAGGGAAAGCACAAAGAAGCAAGAAAGAGGGTATGCTAATCCGTTGTTGACCAGTCATATCCCTCCTCGTCGGCGTCGCAACCGGACCACACGGAGCCGATTGGATCCGACCACGATCCTACGCCGAATGTGCCCGCGATGGGCTCTCCGACGAGCAGTGCGCAGAGCGCCTCATGGCCGTGACGCTCAACTTCTCACGGCTCGTTCTCGGGGTCCAGCTCGTGCTGGCGGGAGTCCAACTCCCCAGCAAGTACCTCTGGAAGCAGTTCCGGCCGGTTCTACTCCTGGTAGGACCCGGCATGGCCTGTATGTGGCTGGCGACCAGCTTGCTCGTCTGGGGCCTCGTTGGCGGGAATACCAGCTTTCTGCATGCGCTCGCCGTAGGGGCCTGTGTCACGCCTACGGATCCTGTTCTGTCGGCCGTGATTGTCAAGGGCCAGTTTGCGGACCATAATATCCCCAAGGACTTGCAGAATCTTATTGTCGCCGAGTCGGGTACGAATGATGGCCTGGGGTACCCGTTTCTGTTTCTGGCTCTCTACCTGATCAAGTTTGTCGCTGGGCAGCCTGGTGGCGAGAATGACCATGGCGGCGCAGGGGAGGCCATGGGCTTGTGGTTCGCGTATACTTGGGCGTATACTGTCCTGCTGAGCATCGTGTACGGCGCTGCGGTGGGCTGGCTGGCCAAGGAGCTGCTGTATTGGGCGGAGGAGCGTCGGTACGTCGACAGGGAGAGTTTTCTTGTTTTTGCAATCGCGCTGGCTCTGTTTGTGTTGGGCACATGTGGCATGATTGGCACGGACGATGTTCTGGCGTGCTTTGTTGCCGGCAATGCCTTTACCTGGGATGACTGGTTCCGGCTGCAGACCAAGGATGACTCGCTGCAGCCGACGGTGGATATGCTTCTCAATGTGAGCATCTTTCTCTGGTACGGCGCCTATCTGCCCTGGGACCAGTTCTCTCACAACGCTATCGTGCCTGTGCGCCGGCTTGTGCCTCTGGGTCTGCTGGTGATGCTGCTGCGGCGTCTGCCGTGGGTGTTTGGCATGCACAAATGGATCCCGCAGATTAGTCACGCCCGGCAGGCTATCTTTGTGGGATTCTTTGGGCCGATTGGCGTATCGGCCATCTTTTACCTGTTCATCACTCTTGAGTTTATCAAGGCTCATTTGAGTGATGAGAATGGGGTGCCGAGGGAAGATGTGAAGGATCTGGCTGAGACGACTACCATTGTTGTGTGGTTCCTTGCCGTCTGTAGCATAGTACGTCTTCTCTCTTATTACTTCTCCCTTGCTATGTACCTTGTTTCCTTGTTTCTTCGTATCCTTTCTTTCCCTGCCTTCATTCCCCCTCACTTTTCTTACCCTTTACATCCCTAGTTTTCATTGTACTTCTTGACCCCTTCAACTACACTCTGGCTCTTCTTCACACCGCTAACCTGAGGTCTCTCTAGGTCGTCCACGGCCTCAGCATCCCCCTCGGTAAACTCGGCTATCTCGCCCCCCGAATCCACCGCGTCCTGAGCGAGAGTCTAAGCGAGACGCTGAGCAATCAAAATTCCGTCGACGGCAGCGCAAGAATTCCCGTCTTGGGCCGCTGGTTCTCCGCCTCCCGCAGTAAAAATGCGGAGGCGAATTTAGCGGCTGGAGTACGCCGCGGCACGGCACCGGTCGTTCGTACAGGTCGGGGTTCTGTGCCGAGCAAAATTCCGGAGCGCGGGCGGGAGGACCCTGAGGGGGCTGACACGCCGCGCTTTTCTCGAGCTGATGGTGTTGCTGAGGGTAGTAGGACTCCCGCTGGGATGAGTACACCTGCCATGAGCAGTAGGCGGGATATTGTCTTTTTTGACGAGGTGGAGAGGGATTTGGAGGTTAGGGCAAAGAAGGGGAATATTCCTGTGCGTGATGGTGAGGGCAACTAGAGGGGGGGGGGGGGGGGGGGG
>SRPX01000052.1:0-81813 GCA_018360215.1 Claviceps spartinae
ACCATCTAGAACCTTCTGGCCCACCGGATCCCATGCCAACCAAGAAGAGACACTGACGTCTGGCAACCAAGATGCAACCCGACTAAACAATAGTAACAGATGCAAGCCAGCCGAACTGCCCCACAAATACCCGCCCGAAACCACGAGGAAATTGTGATAACGCGTCGGCGCACGTAAAGTCGCGTCTGCAAAGTCCTCATATCCACGGCCATTGTGAGCGCATCGCATCGCACGCATCCTTTAGAAAGAGCCCTCGCGCGCAAACCCAACGAGATGTCTCGTGATAGCACGCTCGGATGACACCACGGATGACGCGATGATGGCCGACGACAACATCAATGACTTGATTGAAGATGTGATCAACGGTATGTATGGTAACAACACCAAAGCGCGTACTCTGTTTGTCTTCAGCGTGGGAAATGGGCTCTGATTGGAGGTCATTTCAGGAATTGACTGCCCTACGCATTGAATCCCCCCTCGAAACTACTATGCAGAAAAAAATCACAAAGGACGGAAATATAGAAAATGCAAATATAAAAAAACTAACACCCGCCACATCCCAGCCTCCAAACTCCCCGCCAAAGCCCGCGCCATCAACATAAAACCAACCGTCGCCTCCCTCTCCTCCCTCGCCTACGAAAACGGTCTCCTCCCCCCTGCGCTCGATCGCCTCATCGACCTAGTCACAACGCCCAACTATCTCGACCAAGCGAGTCTCGCAGCCATAGTCCGCAATCTATACCCCGCCGAGAGGATCTCGCCTGATGTTGTCCTGCGGGTGGTTTCTGCCCTCGGGCACGGCACCTTGAAGGCGTCGCTGAGTCTGCAGGCCGCGCTGCTGAAGTGGCTGGTGATGGTGTATCATGTGCTGGATGGGCCGGTAGTCTTGGCGCATGCGTATGCGGTGTTGTTTAATTTGCTGGACACGGCGGCTGTGAGGCCGCAGCTGGCGCATCTGCTGGCGTTGATTACGAGGAGGAGGCATGTTCGGCCGTTTAGGATTCAAGCTTTGTGAGTTTCTGCTTGCATGTCTGTGCTGTTGTGTTCAAGGTATTTTACGGGGTCATGCTGACTGAGATGGGGACAGGTTGAATTTATCGAGGCAGACGGGCAATGATCCCTCGCTTGTGGGATTGCTGCGGGTATTTAAGGATTATTATCCGGAAATTATTGTTGGAGAGGCTGTTCGCGGGAAGGCGTCTGCATTCAAGGTAAACACATTTACCTCGACATTACTTGACACTGGGCACGATGGCGGGATGGGTAGGACTATTTTAGACAATCATCAGACTAACGCATGACAAAAGCACCCGGATTTGCTGTGGAGCTCTAGACTGGATGAGATACAAGATGCTCATCGTCAACGCGCTGCCGAACGACGCGCGACGGGACCTCAGAGCGGTTTCAGGGTCAATCGGCCTGTCAACCGCGCTCAGAGGAACAAAACCGTGCCTACTGTTCTGACGTCCCATGCCACAGAGGTAAGTCAAGCCACCACACTTTCATCACTGGCGCTTCTATTATTGCCGCGAACAACTCAACTGACCCATGTCGTCCCAGGAATCCGTCACTTTGGAAGAAGTCGAGGACGTCTCAAGCTTTGTGTCTAAAATGGACAAGCTGGAACTTCCGAACCAGCTTGTTGCTGTCCTCGCAGACCCGCTGCTGCAAAAGTTGCTGATTCTGCGGCCAAATCCGGAATCATACCAGCGGATATCGAATTGGCTTAGCGCTGTGTTCCAGGAGGTGATGACGGGTGATTCGGACGAGGCCACCCTGTGGGAGGTCCTCGAGGTGGCCAGAGAATTTGTCATACGCACGAGGACGATTCCGCCGTTACTCCTCGGCTTTTTCAGCCGCTTCTTCGAGATCTGGGGAGGGGAGGGCAGGAGAGAGACGGTGTTTGATATTCTTGGCTTTATGCCGTTACACAACTTTGAAGGTACTAGCACCGATTTTCAACTCAAGAAGGGAGGGGATTGGATTCAAAGCTTGAATTGGCTTGAGCTGGGCTAACAAGATACAGAACTACACCAGCATATATTCAAGCCCCTCGAGGCCGCGGTGCAGGATTACGCCCCCGCGTCACAGCTCGGCTTGTTAAAGATGTACACGCATCTTCTCCGACACTGGACAACAATCCTACAGTCCGACGACACGATACCCGAAATGGCAAGCCACACAGTCTCCGCGCTGACCGCGCACGTAAACATGCTCTCCCTCACCCTCCTACAAACCTTTCCCTCTGTAACGAGCGACTGTCTCGTGCTAGACTTCTACGAACAAGCCGCCCGTCTCGTAACAGACAGCAAACTAAAGCGCTATATACGCATCCAGCTCCCCCCCACGCCTCTCATATACACGTTCCTCTTCAACAACTCCCTCGCCACCGTCTCCCGCATGTGCTACATCCTAGCAGTCTACAAGAAGGGCATCGAAACCGCCGTCGCGACTCGGCCACGCCCCGTAACATCCACGGACGACGGCCCCCACCGGATCGACTCCCATACCTACGACCGCTCGTTTGTGGACCTGTTCAATGGGTACATCATGGACGTGTGCAATTGTTTCTGGCGGAACCGCGCCTTCAACGATACTGATACCAATGCCCGCGCGTGTACCCTCTCCGCGGCCACGATCCAGGCCCTCGCCACGTATGTCATTTCCGTGGACCGCGGCCTGGCTCTCAACTCCTATTTCTCGCTGTCGCACTCCCCCGTGCTGTGCTACCAGAGCATTGAGCGCGTGCGGGATCTCGAAGATGATGCGATAGAGCATGATAAGTCGATACGGGTGCGGCATGGGGGCCCGGTCACGCAGAGTAGTTTGACGAGGCTGGCGAATGCGGGTGGCATGAGGATTAGCTGGCAAGACTACAGGATTGAGGTGCTGCGGAATTTGGCGGATGCTGGGTTTCCTGGCGTGGCGGAGCTGTTGAAGAATGCTATGACGGTGCTGAGGAAGTCTATTGATGGGAGGTTGAGTATTCAGGGGACGCCGATTCAGATGTGAGAGTCGGTGTGGGGATTCGGCCGCCGAGGAAAGTAATTAGGTAGGTATAATGATGTGTTGGCGCAAGTTCTTCTGGCGTACCGGCGTTTGAGTGATGAGATTACATAAAGAAGGCGTCTTTTTGGTTGGGGATACGTAGGTACTGTACCTACCGAAGGCAGGAGCGTCAAGCATTAGGTACCTCTTAGAAGGGAACTTTGTGGGGATTTAGCATTTGAGAGGCGGAGGAGATATTTGGGACTGCAGATCTTGCTGTGGATGTACAATGCAAGTCTTCAGTAGTTAGGCTAGGATGAGAAGCCAAAAATCATCTTAATTTATTGCGACTAAGCGTTCCTTGTGAGCACATGCTGTAATGAACTGGTGGTACTTCCTCATTAAAACGATGTAGAGGTACGACTAGTAATACATGCTTTTGCTATTTACAACAAGGTACAAATAATGTCATGCACGCCGTATGCCATTCACATGAGTTGTGAATATGACGACGGCTGATTCCTGGATGACGGGTGGTAATTATTCCTATACCATGTACAAATAGCGACAGCCATAAAGAAACAACGTCTTGCAATGCGCCAATCCGTATCTAGCAGAGCAACACGCCAAGACGACTCTACGTCTCCTTATGCTTCGACTCATCGCCATACCCCCCGACCTTATTCCCTCCAAACCCATACGTCTTGCCTTCCGATCCGAGCTTGAGATGGCTCCTCGGCCCCCTGGCCGCCAAATCGTCCTTCAACCAGCCCAACACCAGCTCACCCAGGCGACTATTGCCCGTCTGTCCCACCGAAGAGTCGATATGGCCGAGTATTTTATCCGCCTCGTCAAACTCCTTGACGGTACCGAGATGCATATGCACAAGGTGAGTAGGCCAGCCGGCCAAATTATCCAGAATATGCGTCGCATACACAATCGTACACTCGCGCTGCTCCGTCTCGCGCTTCAGCCAAGCAAGGAAGTCAGCCCGGCTGAGCACATCGAGATCAACGGTGATTTCATCGAGGAACAGCACCGTCCACGGCCTCAGCAGACCCATGGCGAGCTGAACGCGGCGGCGCTCCCCGTCTGACACGGCGTGCATGCGCCAGTTGGTGTCAATGTCCAGTAGGGAGACGAGCTCATCGCGCCGGTCGGGAAAAGCATCACCGCCAACGGACCGCAGGAGCTCCACGACGCCGATGTCGTTGCGCACAATCGGGTTCAGAACCCATTCTAGGCCCAGATATGTGACCCCCTCGAGGGAGTCTTGGAAGGGGTCTACGCCGCAAATGTCGATTGTCTTGCTGGGCGCGAGTCGCTTGCCGGCGAGGAGGCGCAGCAGCGTTGTCTTGCCTGCACCGTTGGCGCCGATGAGGAGAGTGCGTGATCGTGGGGGCAGATCGAGCGTGATGTCCTGCACACCTGTCGAGTAGTCGGGGAATTTGTACGATAGGCCCTTGACCTGGATCCGAGGGGGAGACGGCATGGTGTATAGGGTCGGGAGGCGACTGAGGAGAGACGGCTGAGGGAACTCGGAAGGCGCAAATAGAGAGATTTGACTGAGGAGAGAGACGACTGGATAGAGGCGGTTGAAGAAAGGACGATGAAGTGGGAGAAGAAGGAAGCGAGAGACGACTGGAGAGAGGCGACTGAAGTAATGAAGCGAGAGAAGGTCAAAAAGGTTAATGGTGGTATAGAAACGGTCCACGTGCACAAGTTGTGAGTCGTGACGGATGTGACCAACGTGACCAAAACGTGACTAAAACGTGTGACGAGTACAAGAGACAGAAAAACCGCCTGACAATTGATGAGAATCCCTAAGTGATGGCGTTGTTGCCAATCCTTCTCATAGATTTTTTCAAATTGCGCCGCCTACCAGGTACACGGCGGGGGAGGGGCATGTCTACATCGGGTGCCTGATGACGTCAAAGACGGGATGGAGACGATCGCCAGGGGCCGCTCATAACTTGTAAGTGTTGCACAAAAGAATGGGCGCAGCCGTCTGGCCACTCTGATGTGCGGTAAACGAACGTGCGACTAGCTCGCAAGTGGAAGTTACAGGTTATCTTCACCTCCCGGGCTCATAACTGTGGCAAAGACGATGCTCAGGAAGATGGTTGATCTATTCTGTCTCTACGGAATAGATCATCCCTTTTATATGCAGATATAAAAGGAGCTAAGCGACCGGTCTATCTAGAGGGAGAGAGCTCATTCTTCCTACAGCATCGGCAAATGAAGCGGCTAGTCGGCGAACGTAAAATCTGCTGACTAACGCACGACCAATGCATGTGCATATACGACCTGGTGGGCGACACACCCCCTAATTGGTGCTGATAAACGAAGACAGGAAGAAGCTCCAATTGCAGTGCCCACATACACACAGAAGAAAGAAAGAAAAAACAATTCCAGCATTCCTCCGAACAGAAAGAAAGACACTGATTGTATGTTGAAATCATCCGTCAAGTCCAACACATTCCTCCTCTTGAATCCTTGATATACGTCGCTGACTCTTGAGGAGTCCAAACTTGTCAATTGCTTGTCGTATACGAATTCGTAAGATTCACGGCATCGTGAATGAAGTTGTAGATGCTTGTTGGACTCGCATTCCGACAGGGCTTATGGGCGTTCATTCTGTTTCCGTATACCTCTTTCACAGAGCATAACAATATATCGGTACAACACATTTGTCCATTGTGAACTCAATGGGTGCTTGACGGCTTGTGCGTAATATCGTATATGTGCTCGGTCATTGTCGTCGTGAGAGGATTCAAAAACAGAAAGAACAATGATCACACCTTGGCAACACGGCTCAACTGACACAAATCGTCAGCTCGAAGCGGCGAGTCGGTGTGCCAAAAGCTGTGAACATGTCGTCGATCAGAGTTTCTTATAGGCAAGATTCCCCAATCTTGAACTTGCCCCTCTTCCCTCTTTATACTGGATTCTTGAACTCCTCCTCACATGTGGTCGAGGATAAGACGTTGAATTCGAAGAATCGAGAACGGAAGCGGAAGGGGCATTGACATCGAGCGCTAGGAACTCGGGCGCAAGATGGAACAAAAACAAAAGAAACGGGCACCAACAATTTGGGCCAAAAAAGAAGGAGATGCACCAACAAACGGGCACACAAAGGGTGTCTCGTCTAGTTCGAAGGATACACCTCGAACGGCTTACTGGGACTAAAAAGGTACGCCAACAACTGGGCGAAAAAGAAAGAGAGTGCACCGACAACTTGGGCACAAAACATAAAAAAAAATAGTGATCACACCTTGGTAAGACTCAACTGACTCCAACTCGTCAGCTTGAGGCAGTGAGGCTTGGTCCCACAGGCTGTGAACATGGCGATCAGGGTTTCTCGTACGTAAGATTCCCCAATCCCAAACTTGCCCCTCTTCCTTCTTTTTCTGGATTCTTGCACTCCTCCTCACAGATGGCTGAGGTTGAGTCGATGAACTTTAAGAATCAAGAACTGTAGTGGAATCGGGAGCAGAAACTAGCGCCGACAAATCGGTCGCCAGGGGTGTCTCGTTTTGTTCGACGGATACATACATACATACATACGCCTTGAACATCTGACGAAGACAATGGGTACGGCCCAACATTAGGGTCCACTATCGGCAGCCCTGCAGTGGCAAGTGGCCCAATCGGTGTTATTTCTCCTAATAAAGCTCGGACATTGAGTCCGACATTGCTTGAGGTCTGGACATTACCGTCATCGCCAACTGAAATCGCGTCATCGCATGGAACCTGTGTTGACGATCCAGGTCCCTCGGAAGCGCCAACAATCCGACCGAGAACGCTTGAAGAGGATATCGAACCGAAACGGTCAGGAAGTGATCGGCTTCCTGAAAAATGTTCGAGTCCTCAAAAGGTGTCCGCTCGGAGGTAAGAAGATTCAAGACCAACCAGAGTTCTCATCAAGAAGCTTCTCGATGGCCTCAACATCCACCCCCGAGGACAAAATCTCCGATGGAGGCGCAAAACGCGTCCCAACAAGAGAAAAACAAAAAAAAAAAAAAAAAAAAAAATGGTGATGACAGCAGGTAACCTTATCGTCGGGATCCGTGTCGATTTGAAGGGCAGGTTGTCAAGACTCAATTGTCGTACTAGGTGAGCCTCCCTTCATCGGATCATAAAACTTGGATAGGATAAAGGTTATGTATCTCGTTGTCAATGCCGTCCCAGAAGAAGGTATCCGAATGCGATAGATGTCGGGTGTAGCTTATCCTACAAGATAACCAACAGTCATATCCTCGGACCTCTTGGGTTTATCGTGAACCATTCCTTATACGATATGCCTCGCGATCCCTCGACATGGGATGTACGTGACAACCGTATACACCTGACTCCGGTTGGACTTGGGATCTGCTTGAGGGGCTCTTGTTGAAGACAGGCGCAATGAAGAAGTACATGTAGTCGCCAGCCTTGTGCAAGAGTCCATAGTCATTGATGCCATTGACTGTGCTGCATCGAAGACCATGAAAGAAAAATCGACGTTGTAGCCCAGCAGATCAAATCTTGAACTCGTTATAGCAAATGGCGTGATGATTGCTCATCCTACAAAGTAAACCAATACGTTGAAGAATGCCGAACGAGTGCCGAGTGAGTGACAGGTGGAACATATGGTACCTGTATCATCTTGTTGTAGTCGTCCTTGAAGAGACGAGAAGTCATCGCATAACGTTGCAACTCTCAAAAATGATGAAGATCCAATGAACGCGTCGAAATGGTCCAAGAGAACCACGTTCTAGGGGTTGGCGAGAGATGACGGGTTGATATGAGTTAATGCAAATGATTCATGTTGAAGAAGATGACACAAAGCAGTGAGAAGTTGCAGGAATCTGCCAGAGATTCCTCCCGGGCTCATAACTGTCGCACAAAAGAATGGGCGCAGCCGTCTGGCCACTCTGATGTGCGGTAAACACCCCTATATACCCTGCGACAGTAAGGCTTAAGCCGCAATGCACCTGAGTCGTGACGATATCAACAGATTTGTTGAGTGCCATCGCAGGATATAACATTCTCCAGACTTACTCCGTAGCTACATATCGCGATCAGCGCTACGTTGGTATTGCGGCAAATGGCGTCAATGGCTGCACAATTCACTCTCATTCTGAGATCGCCGTTTACACCAGCACTGTCGTCACTTCTGTCATTGCCGCCGCACCCACCCATGCAGCCATTCCGACTGGTGAAGTCCACGGAAACCCATCGTTGCCGCCCTCAGGCCTGTATGATAGCCTGGACGAGGTCTTCAAGGCCATCCACAGCTGGCAATTGAGAAAGGCGTCGCGTTCGTCAAGAAGTCGACAACCTACCCTAAAGATATAGATAATAGCCGCAAAAAGGTACCCAAGCTGTTGTTCCATCCGTTGCGATAAAGGAGCCTCTCGGCCATCCGAAGCCGAGGACTTCGACAGTTCTCAAGTCAAAAGTTGAACTGCGAGGTGAAAGTAGCCACAAACAGATTTAACAGGTATTTGTTCCAGGTTACCGGCGTCACGGATAAGAAGAAGGCCTTGAAGAACGTCCTTGATCGCATCTTTTCTGATAGCCAACATCAACTTTGCGTGTCCTACATCAATACTACCGTCCGCTCAAACATGAACAACCGATGGAGAGTATCAAGGTCCAAATGGAGACGACACCGATGATGTCGAAGTCAAGTCATCGTTGGGTCAGTTTGAGGATGAATCTCACCAGCGGCTTCTCCAACCACTAGCGGGGGCAAATGTCTGACAGGCCAAGGGACTCATCCCGTTCCAGCAGACGGAAGATATAATCCACGGCGGGAGATATTTCAACGCAGTAAGAGGCGCTTGACTAAGACAGTTAAGCTGATATACGTACGAGGCGGAAGCAAAAGTAGAGTAGACTACGGCGGGAGATACGGAGTATATCACGCAGCAACAGGCGCTGGTGCAACAAAAGGCAAGTCCAGCTGCCATCTTCACGGTCACCATGTATCTACCACCGTTTGGACATCTGACCAAGCCTCGTGCAACACAAAACCTGGAGGATCCTGATGTCAAGAACGGGGGCCAGTGACACGAACCCCACAGCCGCACGTAGACCAAGCGCGAGCGATGCAATCACTCGGCCAAAGCGGCGTCATTGGCCCTTATTCTTGTAATCCAATCTCCTGGTTTCTGTGTTGCAAACAAGACGTGGTAAGTTGCCCAGACGGTGGGTAGATACATGGGGACTGCGGAGGTAGCGGATGGACTCCGACTTGCCCTTGTTTCGCCGGCGCCTGTTGCTCAATGCTGCGTGGATATATCTCCCGCCGTAGTTGCCATTGTTGATTCCAGTCTCCCGAGTCCCTACATTACTTTTTCTTCCGCCTCGAGATATGTCGGGCATGAGTCCAATTTTTTTTGTTTTCTCATACAGCTTTTCTGTCCTAGTCAAGATGTCCTTGGAAACCCCTTTTCGGGCATGGAATCTTCAGACTTCCACGGCCCTGATGGTTTGAGCCATTCAGATGACATCTCTGGAACCGAATTCACAACAAGACGAAGTTCTCGACGAAATCCAAAGCTGCCAAGAAAAAAACACCACATTATAGGATATAACATTGGACTGCGACTGTGTGCTCTGAGCTCAAACCGGAGCGCGCTCCCGTCTACGCAACCTTCCGATGATTGTTAGCGGCTTTATTCCGAACTTTCTTTTTCGGGCGGACTTGTATACCTAGTTGTTGGAGACTCAAAATGACGTCGAACAGATGATAGAATCAGCTAGCTTATTCCTGGAGCAGTGCGTACTGGCGATTTACACGAGGATGCACACAGATAGACCTGAGCCAACGCCTTGTCCAAGCACCGAAAAACGTGGCCAGCTTGTTGTGCCCGTACAAATGTAACACGATGAGATTCGGCGACAAATACATCGCGTAGCATAGCCGCAAGGAAACAGGTTCTCCGCGTTTGGGGGCACAATTTCCAAGGTAAGACACATCATGAGGTGCACTGCCCCGAGGGATTGGATCACTGTAACATCCATCCTGTGTGCGACATGCGCATGAGGCAGTATCCCCGTGTGGATTTCAGGGCGTAGAAATAGCACTGCAGTGACTGCATAGCATAGGCAGGCAGCAGGCTTTAGCACTTGCCACTAAAAGTATCGGCCAGTGACTCACACCGTTCTACGGGGCAATACGAAGCACTGAGAAAAGCGTGACAACATTCAGCTGGCTTCCGTTTCACTTGTGCGACATTTTATGATAGTGGATGCATGAGAACAGGTGGCAAATGCCTTGAAGGCTGGATCGCCTTCGCTTCAGAGCTAGATCGGCGGCTGGGAAATCTGTAGATACAAATTTCGCCAGTATCCGAGGATCTACAATGCTGCATGCATACAATGCAATGAATGCATGGGGGCTAGGCGGCGTACATATGCGGCTGGCACCTCGGCACCTCGGCCCATGCGGCTCTGTGAGTGTAATACTGCGGCTGGGTAAGACTCGGAGATGATAGATCTAGCTGACACCCATCCATCCTGGATCCAACTCTATACATGCTGTCATCACATCACCTCTGACTAACCACTTTCCGCTCGAGGAGCAAATTCTGGATTGTCTGCCCTGGTGGTCGGAACGAGGGCCATACACGGGATATTCATGACGCCATTCGTCGTTCAAAAACCAAGTGTAGATTCCGTGGACACAGAGGACCGGCCTGTACAAAAACAGAGATGACGGAATCTCTTAGTCAGTTAAAGCGCTACACCCGTGTAAAAGAAGCGCCACATACTTACCGGAGTCATTCTATCCGACCACGTAGGATCCAGCTTCCACCGCAAGCTCTTGACAAGCACATACAACGTAGCCTTGAGCTGCAGCAAGGCGAAACGTTCCCCGAGACATGCCCGCTGGCCCCCATGGAAGGAGATAAACTCCGCCCGGGACCGTCTCCGTCTGTACTCCTTCTGAATGTCCTGGCAGTTGAGACCCCATCTCTGTGGCCGAAACTCATTCGAGTCAGACCCCCACGCTTCAGAGTCGCGGTTTGTGGAATAGCAGTTGTATCCCACGTACGTCCCTGCCGGTACGAATATCTCGCCTCCGAGCCACACGGGCTGTGAAACTTGGCGGTTGATTAGTTGTCCGATGGGTGGAAAGAGCCTTAGACTTTCCAGCACGACGGCGGATAGCAACGGCATGGAATAGAGGCCATCCTGGGTGACGAGTCCGTCGTCATGGGCTAAGAACTCTCGATATAAGTCGTCTTGTACGCCCTAGATTGTGCAAACTGATGCGTCAGCAGGTAGACTAAAACGGCATGCCGGCTTTCGCTCATGAGTCATCCTCCGACGCCTTGACGTACAGTGTGCTTTCCGAGTAGATACAACGTCGAAATAATGGCCAGCTGCGGGTTTTCCTGGCCGGCCACAAACAGGATAGTCACATTATCACGGAATTGCTTCTCTGTGAATGTTCCATTCTGCCTGGCACTGAGGAGCGCTCTGGGTAGCTTGTTCTTGGCATCATTCGCTCCATCATCAAGGCAAGTGTCAGTGCGTTCTAGCGCGGACACCAGTTGATCAGTAAAGTGAGAGGCTATCTCCCGTGCTCTTTGACGACTCGGGAACCCAAAGGTATCCAGAAACGGAAAATTCAGGAAAATAGGCTTGAATATCTCCTTTTTGATCATGTACTGTATGCGGTGAATGTACGCAGTGTCGGATTTTAGGGTCTTACGCCAACCCGGATGTGCCCAGTGTTAGTTGGGATCCACCGTCATCAATCTATCCCAGGGAGCAGGAGAAGGGCCGGAGATGCGGAAGTTGGGAGTTTACTTACATTGAAATCAACATTGAAGTTGCTCTGCGCAAAGTTGGCAATTGTATACCTCTGTATACTTGCTTGAATGCCAACTCCGCCACGCGGAGACTGTGCCTGCGCCTCGACGAGGATATCACGTAACGCGCGTGCATTGCGGAGCAGTACACCGAGATCAGCGCCAGCTTGCAGACCAGGCTTGATGACGCGTTGGTAGCTCTTCCAAGTTTCGCCCCGGCTCGATATAATGTTGTCCCCCGTGAGAGCAGCCAAGACACTATGGGGAATCTTCTTCTGGTTCCCACTCTTCTGGTAGACATCTTCGCGCTTGAAGATCTCGGCCACGTACGAAGGGCGATGAACAAGGAGGTTCCATCGGGAGGCGAAGAAGATCTTGGCTGCACCGTGCTTCGTCACGGGCTCCTTGATGTATCTGTTGAAGGTGTCTTGCTGATCGACATCGCGGATGAGCGGCAGTAGGGCAACCCAGAAAGGGATGGTGGGGACTCGGCGAATGTCTCGCAAAGGGAACAGGAGCGGGCGTAGGGCGAAAGTGAGGGCTCCAACGAGAATCACGATAAGTGTGACGATGAGTGGGACAGTGAGTAGAACCAGTCGTGGCATCACCACGTGATACACGGCCGTGAACATCGGAACGCGGCGTCAGACGGAGCCGACGGTTGACTTGTTGATGCACCGGGTATTGCGAGCAGTAGGCGAGCTGTGGGTGTTTTGTGAGCAAGGATACAAGCGAGCTATGAGCCAGCTACCAGCCAGCTATCAGCAAGTCGTGACAAAGCTGTGGCCAGGCTATGATGAAGCTGACAAGCTGTGATCAAACCGTAATCAAGCCGTGAGACGCTCCAAAAAACTGTAACGAAACTTGAGCCAGCTGTCAGCAAGCCGTAGTGAGGCTGTGAGGCTGTAAGAAATCCGTGATTAATAATAAGCCGCGATGAAGCCGTGAGCGATTCATGAAGACATCCGTGAGCGAGCGAGCCAAGCCAATTAAGCTTCTTCCCCAGCTGACATGCCACAGTCTTGTAAGCGACACATGGCCCAGTTGCGTGTGAGGTCGTACACCCTTCTCATCATGCCAAGACGCATGAAGGAATGGTCAACGTCCCAGCGCGTGCCCAGCCTCAGGGAACTGATCGGCCAAGAACGAAACACGGGATCGATACGATGCAGAGACAAACTTCACATCAACAGATACCCGTAGGGTGTACATACTGTACCCGGAGCAAACCCCACTCACCAACATGTGGGCAGTGGGCAGTGGGCAGTGGGCAGCCTGCAGGCCGCAGGCAACTGGACCCACTATACAGGGCCCCGAGTCCCGAGTCCCGCGATCCCCCCTTGTAAGCCGTCACTGGTCAGACGTTGAGACAAAACAAAGCCTTCCCGAAACCACAAACCGAACAATGAACCATGACAACACTTCATCTTGTCTTTTCCTTCCATTCCTCTTCCTTTTAATTTCTAATCCCCCCGGTGTCACTCAACGATGACCCGTCTTACCGAACTACCACACCCCTTGCGCAGATCGTTCCGACTTGTGCGCCCCCCCTTGCTTACCTTTTTGCGCATGAACAAGAAGAGAGAAACTAAAGTGGGGGAACTTGCTCAAAGGCCGCGCCTTAAATAAATAAGGCCCGAAATGAATATTTGCCGAGCCGATGAGGAATGGCCCCTTTGCGTCTGATGGAGACCCCAAGATTTATGTGTTATGGGCCATGGCCCTGAACCATTGTATTACCGTGCAATTCAGTTGGGAGTGTCAAGGGACCGGTGTCAATAGTTCCTGTGGCATATGTGGGAGACCCTGCGAGATATTCTGCAGAGTCAGCTCTGAGAAGCGCAGTCTTGGTATTCATCCGGGCCAGATGCTGACGTGGGATATCTGATATCATTCGAGTTCCATTACAAAAAATAATAAGAAATGCTGATCCAAAGCGGTGGGAAGGAGGGTCGCCATGGGGCCACCAAAAAGAAACAGCATATCAAGGAAAAAGTAGGAGGTATGTACATACAGGCCGTGAACTACGGATACCTAGAAGAGTAAGAGTGTATGTAACAACCAGATTGCCCCTGAAGGACTTTTTTCTCTTCATCTCCTTATTCCCTTGGTTTTTTTTAATAAAAAGTGTAGGAAATAAAACAGAAAAACGCCTCTCGGCTACACGAATCCTCAGTCGGTCGTACAACAGCCCGCAGTTCCCCGGACCCTCCGCCGCCGCTGCACCCTCTAGGCTCTCAGGCTTCAATAGTCAGTACTTCCTCAAATCTCTAGACTCTTTGAGGCAAATCACCTCTCCTCTTATATGCCAACTTCCTTTTGTTTTGGGCTTGGTCACGCAACATATAACGGTATCCCTTTCAAAACAATGCCGACCCACCTAATCCATCCCGCCACGCTCGAGGACTCCTCCTCTGCCACGAGTCCCAAGCCCTCCTCTACAAGTATACACCAGCGGTTCGTCGCAGGATTCGTCCGGCACAGCTGCGGCGAACTCCTCGAGTGTTTTGGCCCGTCTAGAAATCTCATCTCATCGACATGGTTCCATCTCCGGCAGGGGCTCCTGCAGACTCCATGTTACAATGCATACCCGGAGCGCCTGTCCCAGGCAACAGTTCAAGTGGAGCTGGGGCACGAAACCAGGATCACCAGTAGCCCTTCCGGCGAGCCATTGACGAGTCCTTGTACCGTGTTTGAGATGCTGGATACATCGACGCAGCATATCGTGGGTGTGATTCTCGCGCCGGCGGGGGGAGGAGATCTTTCCGAGGGCCGCCGTGCCAAGAACACCCATGCGCAAGCCCAGGTAGACCGATTCTTTGCGTCGTTGATATTGGACAATGTGCGGATCGGTACGGAAGTGGATGAAGTTGTTCTGGGGCAGGTAGATGTCGAGGCTGTGACGGATGCTATCGTGGACTTGTTTGATCGCAGTCTTCGATATGTGTCTAGTTGCGATAAATGGGACCAGGGAGGTCGGGCAGTGTTTCGAGAAAACGTCAGCCATTTCACCAGGCGCGGACAGATGGTCGAGTTCTGTCTCCCTGCATTCCCATGCAAGTCGTCCAGTACTGGGAAAGTTCTGTCCAAGGCGCCAGACCGCGGCGAGTATATGGCCCTGGAGCACATGCACAGGTTCATACAAGACATAGAAGCTATATATGAGCCCGGTGCGAAGCTCTGGATCATCAGCGACGGCCACGTCTTCAGCGACTGCAGTGAGTAGAGATACTCTCTTTTTAAAATTTCCTGAATCCTCTCCCCTTGGACCGTCACCTTTGTGAGCACTGAGAAAGGCCAACAAGCTATGTCGAAGAACGCGAAAGCTGACCCCGAGCAGTCGGAGTAGATGACGACGTCGTAGATTGGTACGGCGCACGCCTGCAAGCCATGAACCAGCACATTACCACACTCCAAGGCGGAAAAGACCGAATCGGATTCCGCTCCCTCCCGGAACTATTCGCATCGCATTGCGACAGCAGCAGCAGCAGCAGCAGCAGTGGCGATGAACTATCCAGCGCGCGTGAGATTGAAAGCATGCTCCCAGAACTGGTCCACCACATCGCCACCAAAATGACCCGCGAAGCCGAAATGTGCCGCAAGATCCTGGTGATGGGGTTCCAGCTCGACGATGAAGAGCTGCGAACTATGCTCTCATCTCAAGAGGCCAGCATGATTGCCCTCTATAGGGGCTTCTCCAAATTCATGCTCGAGGACCTGGCTACGAATAAGTATACGAGCCATCTAAGTCGGACGCAACTGCGCAAGAAATCTGCCAAAGTTGCTTTTGAAATGATACAGGTTCGTCCAACGTCGCTTACCCCGATTTGTGCATTTTACATGATGAACCGGGAGGTAGAGGCTCTGCAGTGTAGTGTAGCTGATGCATGTTGGACCTTGGTGTAGCGGAACCAAGCATACTCGAATTTAGTGCAGATATTATTCCCCCATCATGTCCGACTATCCATCCACGCGTAAGTCAAGTCGTCCTGACTCCTTCCCGCTGTTAACTCCCTTCTACAAGACTAACATGCTTCGGTTTCTTTCTTTCTTTTTTTTGGGGGGAATGTTACAGGCACGACAACGCGGGCCCAAAATTCGGTATCCAAATGCTAGGCAAACATGTCCTCCCCATAGACACTCTCCCTCCCAACGGAACGGATAGTAACTGCTGCGATAAACTGCACGTACCGACCCCCTGGCACAACTGCATCGTCGAGATCCGCGGAGACGCCCACTTGTACATCACGAAATCGAGTGTGGCGCACGCGGCGTTGTCGTCGGGGGAGTATACGGGTGGATTGCGGGAGAATGTGGGACTGGGGGAGCATGTGTATCTGATTCCGCGGAGGGGACATGTTTGACTCTTAGTGAGTGGTTTACTTTCCGAGGCTGGAAAGGGGGCATTTATTACTCGGGTGAGAATCGAGATAGTTGTGGGTGGATGGGAGCAATTATTTGGGATGCGATGAATGTGGTTGTGCTTTTAGCCTTTTTTACTGTTTTACATGACATGATGAGCTTTGTGCGGGACAGGTGTCTATCTTTCATTATTTATTTTTAATTTTTGTTGGATTTCCTTTATCTTGAGAGACGGTGCCTCTCGTAGCTTACTCCGTACAAGTTTAGTTCATTCACTTCCATGAAACATGAACAGACTAATTGTACAGAGTACATAATGATGGAATGAACATCAGAACGAGATATGCACGTAATTTTGTTGATGTGCAATAAATTCGCTTAACAATTAAAGTCTGAGCTATGTGCCAGAGCAGCATCCTTCTAAAATCCATCCGAGACTTGGAGCAGATAATCATGTGCAACCTAATTACGACATACTCCGTAAACCCCGCCTCTTCACGTCACGTCAATGGAAGCGAGTTTATCATTCATGCAGGGCCCTGTAAATCTGAGCATCATGGGCGGCTTGGGCCATCAGCCACAACCGCAGCCGTTCCCTGTTCCACCAACGGCTTCTCCGCATCCCGCACCCCCTTGTCCACATCTGTCCAAACATATAATCCCCCGCCAACTAGAATGAGAAGCAGATTCGGAATCATGGGAAACCGCAGATTGTGTGTCCTGTCTTGGATGGCCCCCTGCACAAGCGGATTGATCCACCCCGTGGCAAGATCCAGCGTGATCTCGAGCCCGAAAAAGGCTGCCTCGGATCCCTTGGGAATCAACGACGCGTAGAGAACCCGGTTGAGCGACCGCAGAGCGCTGCTGGTGCTCATGAAGAGTGCGTCTGCGACCCAGAACTCGGCCTGGTGCTTGTATCCAATCGGGGAGCTGTCGCTGATGCCGATGCAGCCCCAGAGGATGCAGAGACCGTTGACGCACAGGAATATGTACGCCCAATGTTTGATGTGGAGCTTGGCGCGCCGAAAGGTGAAGAGCCAGGAGAGGGAGCCTACGCAGGCAAAGATGACCATCATGAAGGTGTAGACGGTGTAAATGTTGCTGCCGCGCTGGATGCCGCTTGTCTCGAGGAAGAGGGCGGCGAGGAGCTGGAGGAAGTTGCTGTAGGCGGTGTTCCAGAGGACCCACCCTGCACAGAACTTGAAGGCATTGGGGTAGCGGCGGATGGAAGTGAAGAGTTTAAGCCCTGGTAGTGTCAGTCATGAATGTCACGTGCTTCTTGAAGAAAAAAGAAGAAAAAAGAAGAAAAAATGACGTATTGTTATTTTGGTCGATTCTCCTCTTTCAGACAATTGGGGCCATCATCAACTTACATGTGCGCAGCGGGAGAAGGAATATGCTTTTTCCTTTGGGCTTGGGTGCCCCGGGAATGTTGGGGAGTAGGAAGTGACCAATTCCTGCGCAGATAACTATAAAGCAAAGACTAGTCAGTATTGAGGTCTCATCTGTATGGGAATTGATGCATCAATGGCTGGCTTACTTGTGAGGCATCCGCCAACGGTAATCGCGAGGAGAAAGCTAAAAGCCACATCACTGATCAGCAGACGCACTGGACACGCTTTCTTTGTACAAGAAAGAATTAGGAAAAGAGAAGTCCTCGCTGGGGAAACACGTACTTGAAATACCCCTCCGTCACATAACTTCCCCTTGAATACGTGATAATCACACCAATGAGCAGGCCCAGTATCGCACCCATATTGCCCGACACAAGGCCCAAAACACTGACTTTGCTGCCCTGGATCCAGGTTTTGTTGACAGATTTGGTAGCCCTCTCCTGATCTTGCATCCTCATAGCTTCTCTTTGTCCAAACCAACCCACTGATCTCATGAAGATGGGGATGTACGAGGCCTCGATGACAGTGTAGATGCCCGCGACGGTCGAAATGGCCACGTACAGCGTCGATAGCGCATTCAAATGGCCGTAGTCATTGCCCGTCAAGCCCGCAAAAGGCAGGGCGAGCACGCCAAAGAGGTAGATGGAGGCCATCATCATGGTCTTGCGGTAGTCAGAGAAGTCTGCTAGGCCGGATGCGAGGATAGACACAACGCCCTCGGTCGCGCGGCTTATAGATCGGAGATAGAGTCTGTTCATTTCGTAATCTTAGTCTTTGCTAGGCAGCTAGAAGGCGGATAAAGAATTCCGCGATTTTTATTCTTCCTAATTTTTTCATTTTCGTTCGATACATTGGAGATCATAGTAGAAAAGTAATGGGACATACAGGTAGCTCAGGTAGTCGACGTCTCGGCCCCCAAGCTTGACGACGCACTTAATCGCGCCTCTGCGCGCGCAGGGCTTGTTGGTGCCGGGGATGTGGCCCACCGCATTCGCTGCGGACTGGATACTGGCTGTTACGTACGAATTGACCATGCCGCTTGTTGGGCCGGTCTAATGAAACGTTTATCAGCATTCGAAGTCCAAAAGATGCCGCAAGTTGACTCAAAGGCACCGTCCATACCGAAAAGCACAGGATCAACCACGCCCAGAGAGCCTTTTTGGTACTCAATGGCGCGGCGGCGTCGTCGGATTCTTCTCCCCCCACCGACGTTGAGCCATAGTCGTGGGCGTTTGGGTCTGATACGAGACTTTTCTTTCCATCTGTGTCGATGTAGTTGCCCGACGAGGAGCCATCATGTATACTGCCTGCCATTCTATACGCGTGGTCGGTAGGTTGCGGCGCGACGCTGTTCGTAGGATCGCGAGACATGGGAATGAGAGAGCGACGGATAATGGAGAGGTGGATTACACGGCTAGATTTACAAATCCTCCTGCTCTGTCTCTTTTATTGCCGAACGACATCTCCGGAACGGCTACAAGAGAAGCTAGAGGCGGCAGGTGAAGCACTATTGAGCAAGTTTTGTTGATGGACATTCTGACCGCCGCTCGCAACAATTCAACGAAGCCAAGAAACTTGGTGTCGCCTTGTTCAAGAGAAGGAGGGAGGGGCCAGGGCCAGGGATTTACCTTCTCTGGTGGTGCATGTTCCACGTGGGTCCGCATCCCGGGCAGCCCATTAGGAGGTACCTTGGACGCCCAATTACCCCAATTGTTCAACACCTGCTGACGGCTGACAGCCCAACGTTGTGCAAACTTGCTCATTCTCGCGCAGCTGAGTGAGCCATGGCTTGCAAGTGCAAAGCAGGTGCCAGCCGGCCACCGGTCCGGCAACTGTCTTAATTTGTCTCTCTCATATTCCAGTCTCGCCTATGATGTATTATCAGATTTTTACGACAACGGGGAATTAACCGTCATGCTCAGTGCGACGCTGACCGTCATCGGCACGGGGGTGTGTGACTCTCACTGCGCCGAGAAGACCATGCAACGATGCAAGTCCCCGATTATACTTGGCGCAGCAGTTGCCAGCCGGGCGTCGACGACGTCGGTGCAGACTGCGGCGCATTACATACATACATACATAGGTATAACTTACCGCGACGAAGTCGTACTACAATTCTCGAATCCCTCTTTTGACTTTGTTTGTTCTCCCGTCGCGCCTGGTTCCTGATTCGCTGTCTTGGTACCACAAACTTTGCCATCAACAATCTACCCTCATTGCCTCTGAATAGGTCGCTCTGCACGCAGGCTCATTTGTATATTGCCCGAATCAATTGTTTAGGTCAACTAATTTTTCCACTCACATATGAATCTGTTTATGGCCTTATCTAGTGTAGCGGTTTAAATCTCCTCGAGCGCATCCCCTCCAACGAAGCTATTCACAGACACCATGACAGAATCGAGTCAAGCGCAGGCCGACTCTCTGCCTGAACCCAAGAGCCAAGCAACTTTGGCCAATTCCTCACCTAACACTCAGAACAATGAAGAAACGAAGGAAAATGCGTCTTCGGTTTCGTCGACCACGATGGATGCGGCCCGCGCAGACCCGGAGCAGCCACGTCCACCACAGTACTGCGCATTATCGCCTTCCCGTCGGCGCTTCATCCTCGTACTCGTTACCTTAGCAGGCTTGGTTGGCCCTCTCTCCGGAGCAATCTACCTGCCCGTTCTACCTCTACTCGAACGAGAATTCGATGTTGGAAGCACAAGCATCAATGCTACTGTCTCTGTGTTCATGGTCACATTTGCCTTTGCTGTAAGAACGACGCCTGATGCCGCCTCTTTCTTCTTCCGCATCAATTTCTGATCTCCTTCTAACTACTTATACAGCCGCTTTTTTGGTCGACTTTTGCTGACCGCGGAGGCCGACGGCCCTTGTATGTGATATCTTTATCGATTTTTATTCTGTCGAATGTGCTTTTGGCGGCTCTGCCCAAGAACTTTGGCAGTTTGATGTTTCTCAGAATCTTGCACGCGTTCGGATCTGCGGCGGTTGTGTCAATGGGCGCAGGGACTGTAGCAGATGTGAGTCTGTTTGTCGATACGAGGTTTCCGGGCCCGTGGACTGGTGTGAATGGCAAAACTGATGTGCTGCTAGATCACCGAACCCAAGAAAAGGGGAAGTTCCATGTCAGTATTTCTTATAGGACCACAGTGCGGGCCTGTGTTTGGACCAATTCTGGGCTCTGCCTTGGGTGGCCAGCTTGGCTGGAGATGGATTCCCGGCTTCTTGGGTACGTTTTGCCCAATACTGGCTATCATTTCCTCAGATAACTGACACTTCTTTCTCCAGCCATCACTTGCTTCGTTCTGTGGCTCGTCATCATATTCATGCTTCCCGAGACATTGCGATACCGCGCCGGCAACGGCCAAATGGCCCAGAAACAGGGCTGGATCCTCTGGCCCCCCAAGCTTACGTCGGATATGGTGGCTGAATCTGAGCGCGGGCCGAAGCCCCCTAAACCCACGTTAAAGGGCTACTGGAAGCTCTTCTCCTACCCGCCCATAGGCATAGTGTCTGTCAATACAGCCTTGCTGTACTCCACCTACTTCGCCATGTTGGTCGCCCTGCCGCATGCCCTGGAAGATGTATATCACTGGTCGACAACGGAGATTGGTCTCGGCTATCTTGCTGTTGGCGTGGCTCTCATGATAGGATCCCTCGTCGGCGGCAAACTAAGTGACTGGCGTCGCTCCAGAAGAGCAGCTGCAGCTCCGGATGGCCATGTGGATCCGGAGAGCCGATTGTTTGATCAAATCTGGGGAGTTCTACTTTGTGTAGCTGGCACCATCATGTTTGGGTGGTTTATCTTTTACTCGCTGCATGTTTCCGCCGTCATCATCGCTACGTTCCTGAGTGAGTACATTCCCGTCGCTAGATACTGAACCATTCCGTCAGCTTACACGCAGTATAGCTGGTTTCGGTATGAGCTGGGTCTTCGTTGCCACAACGGCCTTCCTAGGAGAGTGCGTCCCGCTGCAGGCGGCCGGTGCGTTCGCATTGGGAAACATGCTTCGCAATCCTGGTGCGGCGATCGCGGCCGTTGTGTATCCTCTCCTAGTCAGGAGGATGGGGGTGGGCTGGCTCTTTACGGGATTCGCTCTGCTTGACTTGGTCGTTGTAGGTGGGGCAGTCATAGGTACGTGATCTCCTGAACTTTTTGAACCGTTTTTATTACAGCTATTATATACTGACTGAGGATCATTTGTTCTTCCAGTGTTGCGAGTATACGGACCGAGTTGGCGAAAGAAGAAGGCCTCCACGCCGCGGAAGTAGTGGCGACTTTTAGACACAATTGACTTTTTTTGCGCTTTGGGACGGCTCAAACGGTATGACGACTGGTGGTTACGCAAAGGCGTATTCATGGGAAGCGAGTCGGCCAGCTTCATGGTTCGCGAATGCATAAATTATAATGTTGGACATGCGTCAATGCGAAAAACCGGCACAAGGCCTGCGTACAGAGAAACAGTACGGTCGTTGATTGAGACACGATGTCAGGTGGTCATACTGGTGTTGTCACGGTGGCACAGCCGGGTGATTGATATCTCGTGATGGTCTGATCCGCTTGTTTAGAATCTCTGCGGTAATTTTGCCGCATGAATGAGATATGTCATATATCATTATGACTTTCTTGAACATCTGTTCCTTTTCTCCGCCATGGTAATTTACGGAGATGCTTCCGGAACCTCCGCGCCAAGGCCCAGCACCTCCAGGTTGGCGCATTTCATCCTCAATGACGATGCAACTGTCCGTGCTCGTGGGGGTACACAGAGGAACTGCACCCAAATTGTCTGTATCGCAAGGTTGGAAGAATCGATTACTGATTATGGGATGTGTGGTGCAGAAGTACCGTATGTATGACCATGTACATATCACATGCTCATAGAACTTGCCGTTCCCTTTCTTATTAGCAGAGTACCGAATCCTTGAGCCAAGTCGCATGTAGCTTATTGCCCTTTTCAGATCCCTAATATTAGCTGTATCGCTCTGTGCCGCCTCATCCCGCTTCCCTTCCGAAAGGAATGCGGCAAGGAAAATGACGTCTTCTTGGCAACGATTGGCAGATTGTATGTAGATCGTATTCCATGCAGCTTCAAGGTTTGTTTTCGGAACCTTGACTTATAGTATTTAGATGTTAAAGAAAATCTCCTTACTTACCTCACTCAGAGATGGTCCAATGGAAGTGCGATGCATGATGAAGAGGGAACTGTAATGGAAATTGAGTGAGGCCTTGAGGCTTGAGATCTAGCGGCATTCCATGGAAGAATCCATGCAGGCTCGCTTACTCGGCTGCATTTGACGAAGTTGAAAGGCAGTGCAGAAGGAACACAGAGGAAAATGGCAGGCATACCCCCGCCGCATTGTCATACCCTTGGAGCGTAATGCGATATTGGATGTCACGTCACATTCAATCTTCCACGTTTAAACAACGTCGAAGGCGAAGGACACATAACAATCTCGGAGTACGCTTTTCACTCACGTACGCCAGACTCAACTTTCAGGCGTCTTTTAGTCAGATTTAGAGGGGGTCTTGTGCGTTTGGAGTTTTGATTGCAAACATTGACTTGCTAAGGAGATAGCATCGTAGAAATCGTAGAAACTGTAGAGTGTACGTACACAACAGACGAAGGCGTTTGAAACGTGTGGTATTGGCGCGCAAGCTGATTGGCTGCCCGCGTCCACCTGCAGGGAAAACTCGGCTCGTGGGCCGTGCTCCCCACCATTCTTCCCTCTTCCCAACATACATACCTGCAAGCCTGCAAACACAATACATAGCACGCGAAGACATCATGAAGGTTGTGGCTTCATCGGGTGGCTAGTGCAGTGCTGCAATATCGTTTCATCTGATTTTCCTGACATCACCAACCGTTTGGTACAGAGCATGATCATTGATCATTGACGGCTTGGTCGTCCCCCCTGCCGACCTCACTACTGATCAACCCAGTACGGGTCACTATCGTGATGATTACACAGCGATAAAACATGCCATTCTTATGAATGCAAGCAATGTGAGGTATTTCAAAACGCCACTAATCATTATCTGTTAAAGCCGGCTTTACATATAAGGGGAAGTTGTCTAAGTCCCAGGCTCTAGCCCCGGCTGCTAATAAGCCGCGGCGTGGATATCAAGTATGTAGGCCAAGCACGATCCCTTCGGAAGGCCCATCTCGTTCCCAGCAGTAGCGTCAGTCTCAATATTCGCAGCGCCCACAGTACCCGAATTCCTTGTCACAAGCTGTGAAGTCTCCGACTTCTGAATCAAGATTGGATTCGGACGCATGATCATCTGTAAGGCACCATGATTCGCTGTCATCTACATCTGAAAGCGACGTATCGTTCTCATGCAGCCAAGTCGCCCATTTTCCCAATGTGTCCTGGGATAAAAACTGAGGCAAGTCGGGCTCCTGATCCCTTACGCATAGTATGCTCGCGCCTTCCTCGCAAGTCAGTTCCATTCGGCAGCCACTTGTCAGCCCAGACCGAGCAATTTCCACAATCTGCCGCAACAGCGCGACAAACTTTCTGATCACCGCCGCCTCCTTCTTCTCCCAATCGCTCACGTCACTCTGGACATTCATAACTCGAATGTCGGTGAACAAGCCGCTGGTGTGATACGCCAAAACCAAGTTTGGTACTTGTCGCAGCCAGAGACGAGCCAGTTGGGGTTTCATGATGGCATCCTGCTCATGCTGACGCTTGATCGAGCGAGTCTTGAGCTCGAAAATGGAGTCCTGGGGCTTGAGATGTCCAGCGACAGAGACTTTGAGTTCGTGCTCGCCGTCGCTGCGGCCACCAGGATTATTGGTAGATGATGGCATCATTGGAGAGGACACTGAGAGGCCAGAGAAAGCTCCCTCATCCGTTAAGGGTGTCGAGCCTCGCACAATTGTCTCCTTCGGTGCAGGTTCAGTTGGAAGAGTCGACTCCGACGGAAGGTATCCGTCTCCCTCAAACAGGCAGAAGATTCCGAGTCCTCCCAACTGATAATTCACAATCCGTTGATGGAATGAGGACCCGCGTACCTCAGGGTCCCATGTCGTGTACGATTCTGGGAATGAGTGCCCGTACCCACGAACGTCGGGGATCGTCTCGCGTGGTGATCTTTCGCGACGCACAAGGTGAACAACCGGGCCTACGACCTCGACAAGTATGCGGAAGGACGGGGCTTTTCCTTGAGCAAAGCGCAGCAGACTTGCAAGAGTACTGCCACAACCGAACAAATCGACAGTTCCGAACGATTCGGTCGGCTTGATGTCCGCGTTGACACTCAAGATGGATCGCACTGCTGGCTCCAAGGGATGTTTGGGATAGAATGCCGCGTTACGGTCGCGGTAAAATGTGCCGCAGTCCTCTGACAATTGTCTGGGGGTGAGTAGCGGAGTCCATTTCGCCGGCATGCCAGGCACCACGATGGAAGCTTCTGGCTTCGTCACCCAGTTATAAGAAGCCACAGTCTTGCATCCGGATATTCTGAGGTCATTATCCTCTGCAGTTGCGGTGGAGAGGTCAACAGCTGATATTTCATGACGCACTTTGCCATACGGCGCAGACGGAACCGCTGGAGAGGACTGAGAGGCACCCCTGCTTGGTCGAGAAATACGCCATGGATAGCGACGATCGTTGCCTCTGGAGTTGGTATGAGACATGATTGTCTTCTTCAGTCGGTTGGGTGATAGAAATTGGCAACAGAGTTGAGGCAATCTTGATGAACGGCGCCGTTGCTTTTAAGAACAAGAACACAGCCTGCATTAGATATCGCCGATTCACGACAAGAGACTTCTTTGGGCATCATTTCCTGTGTCCGTTTGCGTTTTTGCGCGTAGTCAGCGCTCAATATCCACCTGAAGCGATGAGACGCAAACAAACCCAAAAAAAAAAGCAAACGGCCAACAAACAGAGTCCGACGCACGTTGCTTTTTGCTTGTCTATTTTGATGACAGTCATCAACAAGCTACCATATCAACTTTTGGTCAGCATTCATGGAGGCTTGCATAGTCGGACTCCGGGTTGCTGCCTGCGCGTCGCGTGTCCCCCTACCGATCAGCCTCACGAGTCACCGCTGGCCAACTCATGATCACACCGGGATGAAAAGTGAGCATCAAGCCACTGCGAGGTGTTCTTTCTAGATACACTCCCATGCCAGATCAACTACCTACATACTACAAGGCGATCTCGCTTCTAGAAGCTTCAGTCTCAATACATGCAGCGCCCGCAGTACGCGCATTCCTTGTTACAGGCTGCGTAGTCGTTTGGATTAGAGTCGCGATAATCCCTATCATAATCAGAATCAGAATCACGATCTTCCGGCATAAGATAGGACGACTCGTGATCGTCAGAATCTGAATGCGACGTATCATCCTCATCCAGCCAACTCTCCCACCTTTGCAGTGTGTCCCGAGATAAAAATTGAGGCAAGTCGGGCTCCTGATCCCGTACGCATAGTATGTTCGCGCCTTTCTCGCAAGTCAATTCCATTCGACAGCCACTCGCCAGCCCTGATCGGGCAATGTCCACAATCTGCCGAAGAAGCGCGACAAACTTCCTGATCACCGCCGACTCCTTTTTTTCCCATTCACTCACTTCGTTCCGAACGTCCATGACTCGAATGTCAGTGAACAGGCCGTTATCGTGATATGCCAATATAAAATTTGGCACTTGTCGCAGCCAAAGACAGGCCAATTGGTGTTGTATATAGTGATACTGGCCGTACTGACGTTTGATGAAGCGAGTCTTGAGCTCGAAAATGGAGTCTTGAGGATTGAGTTGTCCGGCGGTGAAGATTTTTAGTTCGGGCTCGCCGTCACTGCAGGCACCAGTATCATCGGCATTTGGCGGTCTTGGAGAGAAGACCGGAAGGCAAGATATAGCTTCATCATCCGCCAAAGATGTCGAAACTCGCCCAGTCGTAACTTTTGGTGCAGATTCAGTTGGACAACTCCAATCCGTCGGAAGGTACCCATCTCCTTCAAACAAGCAGAATATTCCGAGTCCTCCCAACTGATAATTTACAATTCTCTGATGGGATGAAGACCCGCGCACTTCGGAATCCCATGTGGTGTACGAGTCGGGAAAGGTATGCCCGTAGCCACGAATGTCGGGAATAGTCTCGAGCGGCGACTTTTGACGACGGACAAGATGTACAACTGGGCCCACGACCTCGACAAGTATGCGGAAGTTCAGAGATTTTCCTCGAACAAAGCTTAGCAGGTTTCCAAGAGTACTGCCACAACCGAATAAATCGAGAGTTCCGAACAATTTAATCGCTCTGGTTTCGGATCTGACAGCCAATATGGATTGAACTGCTGGCTCCAAGGGATGCTTGGGATAGAACGCCGCATTCTGGTCGCGGTAATATGTACCGCAGTCCTCTGTCAATTGTTTCGGGGTGAGGAGCGGAGTCCATTTCGCCGGCATACCAGGAACCACGATGGAAGCTTCTGGATTCGTTATCCGGTTGTAAGAAGCCACGGTTTTGCACCCGAATATGCATAGGTCCTCCTCCTCCAGATTTGCGGTGGGAAGGTCTACTACAGATATTTCATGACGGACATCGCCATAAGGCGCTGCTGAAAGCGCTGCAGAGGGCTGAGAGTCACCTCTGCTTGAAGGGTCAGTTGGCGGAACCGCACGAAGAGCACGCCATGGACGGCGGCGAGTGTTGATCTTCGAGTGGTAACCGCGTATGATTATGTATTATGAATTGGTAAGGCGATGGAAATTGACAGCAGTGTTGAGCTAACTCTTGATGCAGCATGGTGTCGTGCTTTTAAAAACAAGGAGAGTTCGGAGCGACATTCAAAGTCCATTGGCACAACCAAAATAGGTGATAAATTACGAGCAGAGACTTCGTAGGCGGTCATTGGTAGCTTATCTGTGTCCGTTTGCGCCTTGGCATAAACTCAGAAACGAGTGTTGACTTTACGACGGCTTGGCCAGTAATATCGGCTGAGATGAGGGATGAATCATGAGACACAAACAAAACAAAGAAGCAAACCGCCAACAAACAGAATACAAGCGAGTGAAGCGACAAACGACACACATCGCCTTTGCCCCTAGTGGTAGGCTGATACAGTGATACTTTATTATTCCTGTGCCTTAACACTTCGAGTTTCATTTACATTCGGTTCTTTTTCCTTGCGTAGTTCAAGCTCTTCTTTCTAGCCTGCAACAATATGGCCGACACTAAACCCGACAGTATCCGAATCGTTCGACTGCAGAAAATATTCTGGGACTTCCTTCAAGGGAGGCGCTCAATCAAGACGGAACACGAAGGCAATCTATTTCTCGAGTCTATATGCGCCCAAGAATCTCCATCGATATGCGTGGAGAAAATTATAGCAAGTCCCCACGGTTTGGAAAACATCCAGCGAGGAGTCCGTGTGAACACTAGTGCTCATTATATTTCATTGCATGTGATTCCATTTCTGAGCTATGTTTCACATTCAGACGTCAAATCGCTATGCGAAGGGACATTTCTGGAAAAGATTTTGTTCGCCGTGGTAGAGCCACCCACGCTCTGGAAGGTGATGCTTCAGCTCTATCGACATAACGGCTTTATCAATGAGAACTCTGACGCAACCACTTTTGCATGGCTTTGCCTTGAAATAACCCGTGGCTCCAGTCAGAACCTAGCTGCCGCTTCGAGGGACATTGTCGCTTCGTGGGACTGGCTTGCATTCACGAAGCACCCCTGCCACGCTATCCGAGAGATTGGACATCGCATCCAAAAGGTTATCCAGATCAAATCTACAGGAAATACTGATTTGGCTGTAATGAATGGACCAGGTGGGAGACATGACAACGACTTTGCAGACTACCGACAGATATCTGTGTTCCCAACCTCTGACGAATTCGCATCGTCTCAGCGGTCGTTCTATCTCACAGCCTCTGAAGTACATGGATCAGCGCCAGAGGACAGATCTCGTTGTCACCTTGACAACCAATTCCGCTTTCTCCGAGAAGACATGCTCTCTGAACTTCGGGAAGATGTTCAAAATGCTCTCGGAAAGAAGAAATCACACCGCCGTGTGCAGAGGCTAGGGAATATTCATCCAGTGGGGATTGAGTCCGGTGATGAAAAACGAAGTCGGGCATGCTGCCTGGTGGCGGACGTCGGCTCTGGACTTGAGGTTTTGCAGCACAGAAATGGTGGCGAGCGCAAAAAATACCTTATGGACAATCCCCGCTTCCTGAAACACAACTCATTTGGCGCTCTGTACTCTGGGGATGAAGTGATTGCTTTCGCATATCTGTTTCGCGACATTGATCAGATCGCTCGATACTCTGTTGTCCAGCTCCAGTTGACGTCCGAAGATGGGTTGAGTCGAGTTCTAGAGGTGTTCGAAGAAGGGACCCGCGAAGTAAGCTTCGTACTCATGGATACGCCTGTATTTGCGTACGAGCCTGTACTCGAGCAACTAAAACGCATAATCGAGCTACCATTGGACACGCATCTCCTGGACCTCGCTCCAGAGAAAGACACAACTCAGAATGAAGAATTTGTCCCTAGTCAAGACATTCAAGATGTGCTAGACGCATGCAAGGCGTCTACCGAGAAGTCCCCGCCTCTTCAAGTCGGTGGCTCCACGTACAAACTGGACGAGGCGCAGCGCGATGCTCTCGTCAATGCTCTTGGAAGTGCAGTGTCACTTATTCAGGGTCCACCAGGTAAGTCACTTGCTAAGAGAGCAGAAACTTCTCATTATCTCTCGCGCTTTGATTGGTACTTCACACCCCGTTGGTCGCATAAAAACTAATGCAACATGCTTCGCGAAGGTACCGGCAAGTCATTCATCGGAGCTCTCGCCGTCAGAATATTACTTTCACAAGAGAAACCCTTACGTATTCTCGTGCTCTCATACACAAATCATGCGCTTGATCAATTCTTGGACGAACTCATCCACATAGGCGTTAACCCTAGAATCATGACCCGCTTGGGATCCAAGGCGTCAGCTAGTGTTGAGCACATTTCTACCGAGGTCCAGTTCAAAAATTCCGGTATGCGCAGAACGAACGGAATCCACGCACGGCTCAGCTTATTAAAGGGCGAGATGGAGGCGCTGAGGCAATCCACTGATACACAATTCAAGGAATGGAAAGCGCGGCCGACGTTGGAAGATGTTCTGGAGCATCTCGAATTCAACGGCGAAGGCCGTATATTTCATACTGCATTCAGACCTGGCGAAGGGGGACAGGAACTACCGCCAGACTACCTCATCTGCCGATGGGTTAATGGAGAAGGTCCAGGTGACCTTGCAAAAAAGATGAGTCCGAAGTCTGCTTCGATTTGGAGCATGTCTCGGGCCAATAGATCATCATTGGTGGAAAGATGGATGGTTTCAGTTCGGGAAGAGCGGAGAGAGTGCCTTGCGTGGAACGTGAAAGATACGAACACCTTGCAGATCGAGATTGATCGCTTGTTAAATGAAGCGAGATGCGATTTTGTCCGCACCAAGCAAGTCATTGGCTGCACAACTACAGCTGCCGCCAAGTACCCAGGGATCATCAAGGCATCCAACGTCGACTGTGTGATAGTCGAGGAAGCTGGGGAGATTCTGGAAGCACACGTTTTGGCGGCCCTGAGTCCAAATGTGGAACAGCTAATTCTCATTGGAGATCATAAGCAATTGCGTCCCAAGTGCAAGAACTATGGCTTGAGTGTTGAAAAAGGCGATGGGTACGATCTCAATCGATCCATGTTCGAGAGGCTCATTCTGAATAACTATCCTCATATCGTGTTGCGTAATCAGCATCGTATGGATCCTGCCATCTCTCAGCTGGTCAGAAAGTTGACTTATCCTGACCTTCTTGACGATTCCGAGACACTCGACAGGCCTCGGACGAGAGGCCTAACCTCAAAGGTCATGTTCGTCAACCATGACCAGCCTGAGGACCCAGTCAATGACCGATTGAAAGATCGTCAGGGTGAAGAGGTGAATGCCAGCAAGCAAAACGAATTTGAAGCTCGGATGGTCCTACAAACTGTGAAATACCTTGGCCAGCAGGGCTACAGAACGGACGACATTGTAGTTTTGACCCCTTACCTCGGCCAGCTGAGACTGCTGCGGGATATGTTGGCTCGAGAAAATGATCCGCTGCTGAGCGATCTGGACTCAAACGAGTTAGTCCGAGCAGGTCTACTTACTGAAGCTGCCTCTCTAAAGTTGGGAAAAGCCCGATTCGGCTGTCAACCATTGGTTCGTTCAACTCAGCTCGATATCTCTTATGACTTGAAAGTTTTCTCTCCTGGACCAAAATTCCGCATCATACTGACAAAATACCCTAGACAACTATCAGGGAGAAGAGAGCGATATTGTCATTGCATCGCTGACTCGCAGCAATACAAAGGGGGATATAGGATTCATGAAGGCCCCGCAGCGCTTAAATGTCCTTCTTTCCAGGGCTCGAAACTGTCTCATCATGTATGGCAACATGGATACATTCATGGCATCCGCTCGAGGGAACAACTGCTGGGTTCCGTTCTTTGGCTTGTTGAAGAAGAAGGGCTTTTTGCGAGACGGTGTGGAAGTCAGGTGTGAGCAGCATCCCGAGCGAAGGGCTTTGCTCACGCGTCCCGCGGATTTCAGTGTCAAATGTCCAGACGGCGGGTGCTCTGAAATTTGCAATGCCACTCTCAAGTGTGGCCAACATACCTGCAAACGACGTTGCCACCGTGTCACAGATCACCGCAATACACCCTGCTGGACAGTCTTACCAAAGACATGCGTGAAACAGCATAGCTATACAGTCAAGTGTAGTGAGCAGCATAACGGATGCCCCGAGTGTCAAAAGAAGGAAGAGGACATTCGTCGACGAGCCAAAAGAGATCTAGACATGGAAATGGCGCGTATCCTTCGGCAAGAAGAATACCAGCGAGAGCTGCAAGTAATCCAAGACGAGCTTTCACGTCAAAGACGACTCCTGAAGGACGAGCAAGAGAAGGCGGAGGAGAAGAAAATTCTGCAGCAGCATCGTCTAGATCTCGAGGGTTTGAAAGAGACAGTCGAGATACAGAATGCAAGAAAGAAGGCCGAGGAAACAGCTACGCAGAATCAAGCTGCAAGCTCAAAGGATGCCCAAAAAGATCAAGTTGACGAAATAGTCCTAGGAAGTGCGCGAGAGGAGTGGGAGTACATGAAACGTGAAGAGCTTGCCAAAAGTGACGTCCTGGACAAGGTCATGGAAATGATTGGTCTAGAGAGTGTCAAAAACCAGTTTTTGGAGGTGAAATCGACGGTCGATACAGCAGTGCGGCAAGGCGCGTCGACAAAGCAAATGCGATTTGGCTGTAGTCTTCTGGGGAATCCAGGAACAGGCAAGTTGGGTCCCATCTATGGCTGGTCCAGATTTTGTATCCGCTCAAAATTGCTAACGAATTGGAATAGGCAAAACCACAATGGCCAGATTGTACGCAAAGTTCTTGACATCAATGGGGGTTGTTGCTGGCAGTCGCTTTGAGGAAACGACGGGCTCCAAGCTTGCCAATTTAGGTGTTGCCGGATGCCAGAAACTCGTTGACAACATGCTTGAAGCAGGCGGGGGGGTCGTTTTCATCGATGAGGCATATCAGCTTTCATCAGGGAACGCTCAGGGTGGCAAAGCGGTTCTAGACTTTCTTCTCGCCGAGGTTGAAAACCTAACAGGCAAAGTTTGCTTCGTACTTGCCGGCTATGCGAGGCAGATGGAGTCATTTTTCAGTCATAATCCTGGATTTCCTAGTCGGTTCCCGCTGGAGATGAAGTTCGAAGACTACACAGATGACGAGCTACTTCGAATCATGGAGCGACAACTTATATCCAGATACCATGGACGGATGGAAGTAGAGGGTGGCACCAGGGGTTTATACTGCCGGATAGTCGCGCGTCGTCTGGGCCGGGCTCGTGGGAGAGAAGGCTTTGGAAATGCGAGAGCCGTCGAGAATACACTGGCAACGATTTGCCGCCGCCAGGGCCAGCGGCTGGTGTTAGAACGGCGCAAAGACAAGGCAAAGAAACCGAATGATTTTCTGCTAACCAAGAGAGACTTGATTGGAACGGAACCATCAGTCGCGCTTGGGCAATGTCAAGCATGGGTCCAAATGCAACATCTGCACGGTCTGGGCGCGGTGAAAGCTTCGATCAAGGCCTTAATTGACAGCGTCCAGACAAATTACCAACGAGAGCTCAAAGAAGAGCCAATCATCGAGTATAATCTGAACCGCGTGTTTGTCGGCAATCCTGGTACAGGTAAAACCACAGTGGCCAAGTTGTATGGCCAGATTCTGGTCGATCTGGGGTTATTATCGAACGGGGAGGTCATTGTCAAAAATCCATCCGACTTTGTGGGTAGTGCTCTCGGACAATCTGAGCAGCAGACCAAAGGCATACTAGCCGCGACAGCAGGCAAAGTGCTGGTAATTGACGAAGCATATGGTCTTTGCGGCCCTTCGGATCCGTACAAAAGCGCTGTTGTTGATACCATCGTTTCCACGGTGCACAGCACGCCGGGGGATGACCGGTGTGTATTACTGCTGGGGTACTTTGACCAGATGGAAGAAATGTTCCGGACCGTGAATCCTGGTCTGAGCAGGCGATTTCCCTTAAGTGCAGCCTTTGTCTTCGAAGATTTCGACCAGAGCCAGCTCGCCGACATCTTACGTCTAAAGCTCGAGCAGCAAGGATTTGGCGTTACTGAGACGGGGAAGCAAGCAGCGCTCGACATGGTGAATCGTGCGCGGAACCGTCCCAATTTTGGTAATGCGGGAGAAATTGACATTCTGCTCAACGAGGCCAAGCGTCGCCATCAGATTCGACTCTCGGCAGGTGAAACAAAGAGGGTCTCCACGCTGGAAGCGGTCGACTTCGATGAGGACCATGATCGCCTGCAGAGTTCCGAGACCAATATTGCAGAGCTCTTTGCAGGCACATTGGGCTGTGAAGAAATTGTTGAAACCCTCCAAGGCTTCCAGCATACGGTGCGAGCCATGACGTCGATGGGAATGGACCCGAAGGAGACGATCCCATTTACGTTCTTGTTTCGAGGGCCACCCGGCACGGGAAAGTCAACCACGGCACGCAAGATGGGCAAGGTATTCTATGACATGGGCTTTCTCTCGAGCTGTCAGGTGTTAGACTGCTCAGCTTCGGAGCTTATCGGCTCCTATGTCGGGCAGACGGGTCCCAAAGTACGCCAGATGCTGGACAAAGCCCTCGGTCAGGTGTTACTTGTGGACGAGGCCTACAGGCTTTCTGAGGGTGCATTTGCCAAAGAAGCGCTGGACGAACTTGTGGATGCAATCACGAAGCCTAAGTACAACAAGCGACTGATAATCATCCTTGCTGGTTACGTGGAAGACATTAATCGCCTGCTTCAGGTAAATCCCGGGCTCAGTAGTCGATTCCCAGAGGTGATTGACTTCCGCAGCCTCGAAGCGAGGGAATGCTTCGATTTGCTCGTCTTGAAATTCGCAAGCAAAGGGCAGACCTTGGAAAAGGGCGGAAAGGGTGTTCTGCAAGCCGGGTGCTTGCAAAACCCCACCGAGGATTTCCGGCGTAAGATGTATAAATACTTCGACATTTTGTCAAAGCAATCGGGATGGGCGAGTGCACGAGATGTCGAGACTTTGGCAGAGGCCATGTTCCAGACCGCAGTCAAGTCTCTAACTTTTGACGCAGGTCCTTTGGCAGTCGTCATCACAGAGACAACGGTCAAGAACGAGCTCGTCAAAATGGTTAAAGAAAGGAAAGGCAGAGTAAGGCAGGTTACATCGATATCACCAGCGAACTTGATTGACCTCAGCATGGCTTCCGCCCAAGCAGCGAATTCGGCCACACAGCCAAGTAAAAACCAGGCGCTCCATGTGCTTCGAAGTCGGACAGTTTTTCGAAAGGCAGCCCAGATAGTGGAAGAGGATGCTGATGCCGATGCTGCAGAAGAGCCCGAATCATCCGTGTCAGGCATACGCAGCAAGTTGGGCGTCCGAGATGCTGGCGTGAGCGATGAGGTGTGGCACCAGCTTGAGCAGGACGCCGAGGCCGAGGCTCGACAAGACCAAGAGCACGAAAAAAAGAAGCTGCGTGCGAGAGACACGGCCGACGAGGCCCTCAGAGCACAAATCATCAAGGAGTTAATGGAGGAGGAGGAGCGAAGAAAGAAGGAGGCCGAAATGAGGAGGAAATTGCAGATGCAGGGTCGCTGTCCTGTTGGCTATGACTGGATTCGTCAGGCAGAAGGATGGCGTTGTGCCGGCGGTAGTCACTTTATTTCTGACGAAGAGGGGGGATGCATGCTGTAGAACGACGCCGGCTGTTCTGACGGCTGTTCATGATAAGCGATGTATGTTCTTGAGCAAGCTTAATGCGGAAGAACCTGACAGTTCCATGTTTAGCTTGTTGCACGCTTCAGAAAGCACGGGCGATTGTATACTCGCGATTAGCAATAAACATTATGAGTAAGATGAAAAGAAGCTCCAGCGAGCGTTTTCGTTTTCAGTACTTCACACGTTGCTTCCGACAAGGAAATGTATCTCCTATCGCTTGGGAGCGTGCAGATCTGGCAGTGGCAACAAGTTCGAGAGCACTCCTGTTGGTCACACGTGACACTGTAATGGATGATGATATGAGGGACATGAGTACTCTCTTCGAGCGAAGAGAAGAGCATCTCTATCTTACCTTGCGCGGTTGAAGCCAGCTAAGAACGAAGCTCCGTCTAAGCAAGGCAATGGCAAGATGAAAAGCCATTGGTTGTCGCGGTAGGACGTGCTAAGAGGCGCCAAAGAGCCAACATTGCCAAAGTCGGGGGGGTATCAGATCAGATAATAAGTGACAGCTCGAGGTCAACTACTTATACTGCTATACAATTGTGCCTCGCCTCCTATTTTGGTACATGGTTGACTTACAGTACTAAAGTCGTTTAGTTAGCTACTTGTGATTAGTACCGGCTCTGTTACGATTCAATCGACAGGGTAAATCACAATGCACAGACAAGGTAGCAGCGATGAAGCAAACAGTTCACGTTCACAGGATGACTTTTCGGCGCTATGAAAGATGAGGGTCTGTTCAACATCATGGCCCGATACAATGATGCGAATGCCGGATCACTCTGGCTTGCGTCCGTAAACAATGTACACCATCATGTAGCTATGAACCTTGGGGTTTCGCATCGCCTTACGCATAGCCGTGAGCCATACATAGTACTCGTCTTCTGGCTTTTGGACGCTTTGCCAGAGCATCTGGGTGTAGCCTGATACCCAAAGGTGAGTATTATTTACTCTTTACAAGTTAAGAAAGAGAAGATCCCATACCTTGATAGTCATTCTCCAAAGCCTCTCGGAAAATTCGCCCGATTTCAGCGAGTTTACGATCTTTTGCCCAGGGTCCAATAGGAACCTAGCGATGCGTTATTTTCTTGGTGATTGTTCAAAGGCAGTTACATGGCAGCACATACTTTGTATTGAGCCACCCTTCTCTCGACGAAGCCAGCCTCGGCGAAAGCTCGCGGCTGGATCTCTTCCACGAAGAGGGGACGATCCAGGGCTTTGCCGGCCTTTCGGAATAGCTCTCCATGCGAAGAAAGAACAGGCTCTAGTTTAGTCGTCCCGTCGTCGCTGTGGAACTCAGGCTCATACTCAACAGACTCAACCCATCCTCCTGGCGCACAACATCTGTAGGCTTCTTTGAGAAGGGCACTCCAGTCTTGAATACCACCCACGATATAGCGCATGTGGATAAAGTCAAAGTGGTTCGCGTTCCAAGTCCACTCGAGTGTGGCGTCGTCTATTTCGAAGCAGAGGTTTGGTGGAACCCACTGTGGTTGACAAGGAGAAAGATCTGTACCAATGACTGAAGCATTTGGAAACTGGTCGGCAAATTCACTTTTTCAGAGGTGAGCATACGGAATATGTTCTATGGATTCTTCTCAGTCGTACATTGCCCATATGCCTGAGAATCTGGTCAGCGGCAGGCCGGCAGCCACGTGTAATGAAATCGCGATTATAACTTACCGGATCCCGTACCGACGTCAAGCACCCGCTAATATAACCCTAAATTAGTATGGAGAGAGAAATCTATTATCTGTCATGAGTCTGAGTATATCAGAGCGCCTAGCTGAAACATACGTGGATTTTGTCGTTCGCAAGTGGTGCCAGAAAAAGCTGGTCGTTGAGAAGAATTGTCAAAAAATGGTGGCTAAAAGTGCATTAGCGTGCAGATCCGTCGAAAACGTGGGCTATCGGTGGCTTGAACCATAGTTCCTCCGATTCGAGCTGCTGGTCGTCATTGGGAATGAAATAGTTGGCCGTGAACTTATCACTATGATAGGTGCGACCGTGGATTTGACGGTACTCGAGGACGCTGGACGTAATGGACGTTGTGGAACTTCGACTGCGACAGACGTCAGGAAATTAGACTGAAATACAGATTGTGAGAAATTAGAATTCACAAACTCTTCGGAGTAGATAGAATCGATATCGTCTTGATCATTAACCTAACAGCTTTATCAGTTTCCGTATCTAATTCACGCAAGGCGACTCAGACATACAGGAACGTCCTCTGCAGCAATCAGGTCGTTCCCGATATGGGATGGAATCTGTGCATTCGCTTGTGTTGTAGACATGATATCAATGATCATAAAGTCATTGAACTTTGAAAGAAGAGACAAGCAAGCTAGGTATAACTAGATCGAGATTCGAACGGGACCTATGCCAGTATAAATATGTGCCCAATGATACGTTAGTGGACTTTGGAGAAAGCCAAGACGTCATCTCACCACAGTCGGAAAAAGTTGACACACATACATACATACTGTGCATAACAAAATGGTAAGCATGACCATGCGTGTTGTGGTTATTGTTGTTGTTGCTGCCAGCTTGTAAAGTCAACCAATGACCAATGTTGCTTTGCAGCACTCAATCTCAATCTCTTCCCTTCGAACTGGAGATAGACGTCGCCCAACTCCAATCTGAGGCAACTCGTTCGGAGTATGTATACACAAGTTCTAACTTCTAGGTACATATGTAGGCCGCCTGTCAAAGTTGTTTCTCCCAAGTCCCGATCTATCATCTAGGAATGTGGCTGTGCCCCCGCGCTCATAGATGATAAGAGTGGGCGAGGACTCGGGAGAGATGCCCAGAAACCATCCATCCTTCTGTACTCCGTACTTTACATTAAAGTTAGGTACATACATACCTAGGTAGGCTCAGCGAATATCCTCTGCTTGGCTACGTCAAGGGAGATGTTCACTGTTCTCTCTTCAATGTTTAGGGAATTTATATACATAGTATATAGTTGAGGAGTGGATTGAAGTTAGACCTTGCGTTTTGATTTTCTTCAAGGCTTTCTCGTGGCAGCGCTGTGATGCTGACATGCTGTATTTGATGAAACTATGAAGACGATTCCATTATCTGTCATATTTCCCAGCGCGTCGCGATGAGCCGATGTGCTTTTGGACGTTGTTGGTTTTGTTGCTGATGGTGAATCATGGAATCATGAATGGCATGGGTCTGCATAAAGGTGATGTACTATTATGACATCTTCTACGCCATGAATGATGAGATTCTTCTTCAGCGAGGCCCCTGACGATGTCGAGGCAGTCCGAAATCATTGTATCCCGTGGGGCGTACGGCAGGTCATGTTGACGACAACGACAGAATGAACAGCAATTCAATGTTCATAGGTGAAAATTGAAGAAGTTATGTTGACTATATCTGCACAAAATCCAAATAAAAAACATCAGCCGCCTGAATTCACCTCCAGACAGTGCGGAATACAAGTCCCTCCCTGCCAAGCGTGAAGATTCGATCCAGATACTCATTAAGCTCATTTCTCGGAGCCGTGATATCGGACCACCAAATAGGCGACTCTCAACGGCCATCACCGAGAGTCTGCAAGGTGAGCACCTCACTGTAATGGGAGCACTGCGGCCCTGCCAGGTGAGATCCTTGCCAACAGTCCAGCGCTGCTGGCGCAGAGAAGTGAAGCAAAGTAGGTCGGTAGGGGTCGGTGGACATCGATCGTGATTTGTCGCACGGTATATAGGGGTACTCAAAGCACAAAAGAGTGGCCAGACGGCTGCGCCCATTCTTTTGTGCAACATGATTCGTGGTCTTCGATCATATCGTTTGTTGGATCATGGATGCAAAACCCCCACTTCGCGTATCGTGGACGTGACAGCCTCCATTACCAGGTACCACCTAGGTACCTAGGTACCTTGTACAGTGGGGGCGTAAAAAAAGCTTACATACCTACCTCTCTTTGCCCGGAGACGGTACAAGGGCATCAACCTTCTCGACCTTCCAAGTTCCAACCCATAGGTACACCCAATTCTCCCAACGATTGCCTCACGATGGCAAATGCTCAGCAGCTCCGCGATGTCTCGCTTGCCTACATTATTCAGACCAACTCGGACTTGGGCTGTTTTGACGATCCTAATATGAAGGCACTAATGCAGATGCTTGCGCCAGCTACACTTCAGAATATTGGACATGAGAGCGCACCTCGCCAAGACGTTTCCTGTCAAGAAAGCTCTTGTGAAGCTCGAGATGCAAAAGGCCCTCACGAAGATTCACCTATTCTTTGATCTATCGACCTCACCAGACTGCAATACCGTTCTTGCGGTATCAGCCCATTTTTTGGATGGCAATGGCATTCCGCAACAACGGCTGATCGCGCTACGCCAGCCATATAACACATCGAGCAACGAAATCACGACAGCCCTTTCCGAGATCATCACTGAGTGGGATCTGGAATCGAATATTGGCTGCGTGATGTCTGATGGCGCCAGCAACAAAGACTTCTGTGCCGAGGTCCTATTTCAGAGCCTCAACCCAGAATATGAGAAGCAAGATGCAACCGACCGCTTCCTACATTGCTACCGCCATGCTTTCGGTCTCATCGGCCGGGTGGCCCTGTACGGCGAGGACTTTGAAGCCTTCGAACGGGCGTTACAACGGCTCGAATGCGAAGATCTCGGCGATGACCTCCTTTCCCTCTGGCGCCGCCGCGGGCCAATTGGGAAATTACACAATCTTCTCATGTGGGCGCGGTCCTCACTCCAGCGTCAAAATCTATTTAATACCACCGTCCCCGAGGCGCAGGATTCTGGTAACGATATCTTACTTGCCTCAACATCAACCCTGGAACAACAACTTGTACTTAATGATGCCACGCGATGGAGGTCTACGTTCCTCATGATAAGGAAAGCTCTCGCTCAGCGCGATCAGATCAAAGCAAAGCCTTCATTGCCATGAACGCCAAAAAGGTTAACACTAACCTTCAGGTCCCCGAAGAAGATCGTCTCAATGACCAAGACTGGCTGGTATTGGATGAGCTGAACCCTATCCTCACGCCTCTGTACGAGCTAGCTTCAGCTTCGCCAGCTTGCGTCCCATCAGCCAATGGCGACCATGCCGTCTGGGAGATTCTCACCGGCATTGAATACGTACACAAAGGCCTGCGGCCGTGGATAAAGCTTTTTGGACACGGAACCATACGCCCATGCTTACCAGCTTCTGAACCGCCTCCGCAACAGGCCATCCGCGAACGCCAAGCCGCCGCGCAGTGCGCTGACCGCTATAGTCGTCTGGAAGCCTCATCGCATGCCCACCTTCGAGCCTCCATCGTGAACAGCTAGTCACAGCTCAACGAGTACTACGAGAGCTTGGAAAAATCACCGCTATACGCCGCAGCCGTGATACTGCATCCTGGACTTGGAAAACAATGTCTGCCAGGCTTTTGGGCACGAACGGATACAGCTATGGATGATTTGCGTAGATACCTGCATAATTGGTATCAGAACGGTGCAACAGGACCTAAGCTGCGTGCCGGTTCGCAGAGCGTTCCATCCTCGGCAGAGCTGGAGCAGTACATTCGTCCAGGGGAAGGGCGGTCGGAGGGAGGGTTTGACGACCCGATTCAGTGGTGGATGCAGAACCGCGGCAAATTCCCTACTGTTAGTAAACTGGCTCTGGATCTGCTGGCGGTCCCTGCGAACACTGTGGACTGCGCGAGGGCGTTGGAGGCGGCGAAGCTGATGATGGTGTCGCAATGCGAGGACGTAGCTCCTGATACGCTGGAAAAGGTTGAGTGTTTGCGTAATTGGATACGCAGGGTAGCGATTTCGTTGGGCGGCTGATGGGCGGCTTCACGCTACCTCCAGGTACGCTCTCATTCGGGATTGCAGAGTATTAGGAATTAGGATTATGGAGGCGCTTCGGATATCATTGATCTGCAGCCTGACTTGGCAAGTCACCTACCAGGACTATGCCGTGGTGCCGGCTTTCCACCGCTTATATGGTCGGTGACGTTTGATCGAGCATTCACAGAGAGAATAGAGATGAGCACCTGCGCGTTTTCAGCCTTCGAGTAGAGTGTGTAATGGTCAGTTTGGGAGCCGTTTGCCAGAATGATTCCGCCTGCACAGCATCTTCTCGGGTTGGTGGTCGGATACACAGTACGAAACACCGTTTGCGTGTGGTGGACGTCCAAGTTTTCTTCTTCTTCTTACCGCCTTGCATATTGTTGAGCGTCGTTTCATAACAAGCTCATCTTGGGAAGTTTTTTCCATGGGTAGCGGTAGCGGTAGCGATAGAGGCAGAGGCAGAGATATCTCTATGTACTTGGAATACTACTTGGAATACCTACACCTGTCGAATACGTCTTATTGACAACAACGACAGAATGAACAGCATTCCACACTGTGCAATATCCGCGAAGTAATATTGACTATATCTATGGAAAGATCGATTACACGAAATCAAAAAAAAAAAAAAAAAAAAAAAAAAAAAAAAAAAAAAAAAAAAAACACCAGCCGCCTGAATTCACCTCCAGACAGTGCGGAATGCATGTCCCGTCCTGCCCAGCGTGAATTTTCGATCCAGACACCCTAAGCTCAGTCCTCGGAGCTGTTATACACAATATATCGAATTCTCGATGACGTCCAAGGATGCGATGGATCACGCGGCACGCTACACCCAGATGCTACTCTACAAAGCACGACAAATGACCAGGAACATGAGCACGTTACGAACCACATTCTGCCTCAACCCATCCGACAGACAAGTAGCCCCCCTTTCCTTCACCTTCCCCTCCTGTTTTGTTTCGATCTACGCCCCTCAGTGCCTGCGCAAATCCTGGGAAATCCACCTGTAGTCCCCAACATCTCAATGCGCAGACCCATTCGTCTGACGAGAAACAGAATTCCACCCCGCAGGAGGCTCCGGACTCTCCATCTCAGCCAACTGCGTCATCTCCGGCCCCGATCTATACTGAACAGGCGACGCAGGTGTATGGATGATGACGGGTGGCGGCGACGACGACACAGGCGTGTAAGCGGCCAGTTCCTCCGGACGCGTCTTGGCCTCAGCCCAGCCATGTGGCGGCGGAGTGCCATGCCCGTAGGGCACGCAGTAGCTCTCGTGGGGGCTAGGCGCATACCAGCTCTCGTGAGGTTGAGGCCTATAGCCATACTGAGGAGGGGGGAACCCAGCAGGGGATGGGCTCGGAGCGGGAGCTGACGCCATGGCCGGAGGAAAAGCCGTAGCCGGGGCCGGGGCCGGGGCCGTGGCTGGAGCAGTGGCAGCAGCAGCGGGAGCCGAGTCCGCCTTCTTTTTGTTCCGGTGACAGAAGAACAAGACCATGCCCACAGCCAGGAGGATAACGGCGGCACTACCAATAGCGATGCCCGCGATCGTCCCGGGGGAGAGTGTCAATGAGGACGTCGCTGAGCCGGTATGCCCAGTCGAGGAACTAGACCCTGTTGAGGAGGAGGACGATGATGAGGAAGGGCTGGCCACCGCTGATGAATCCAGTCCCCTCTGCTTCACATTCGTATACGCGAGGCAATTCGGCGACGGCACCGCCATGGGACATTCCTTGGCGAGACATATCGATGTCAGGCTATCCTCTATGGGCGGCAAACACCGCGCGTTGTATTTCGCATTCATGCTGAGGCCGAGGGTATCGAGATCGGCGGTGGAAAAGCCATGGTTGCGGCTTGCGACGAGGAGTTGGTCGATGAAGTAGCCTACCTGGGTCTGGTTCAGGCCCATGAATTTGTGGACGTAGGCTGGGTTGAGGGGCTCGAAGGAGCTGTCGAGGAACTTCTTGTAGAGGGAGCAGGAGTAGATTTTACCAAAGACAAAGTACCAGTGCGTGAAGAGTTTGCTTTGCCAGTTGTAAGTCAAATGATTCCTGTTTTGTTACTCTTTTTGGGGGGTTTACGCGATGATGTTTTGTTTGTAATTTTTTTTCGGTATGTATGTAGCAAAGATAGGGAAAGGGGAACGTGTAACCCACATACTATTGGTTGGTTCCCCTTTGGATATTAGCCATGGGCGTGGAGCCGTTCATAAAGGCAATGAGGGGGGTGGTGCCGCCGCCGTCCATCCATTGGATCTTGACTGCCTGGTCGTTGTTGTTGGATGTTGCTTCTGTTTCGAGGGAAATGTGTCAGCAGCGAGTACTCATTTTCTGTGTGTGACTGAGCTTTCTGCCTCTCTGTCGTTCTTGTCTTTCTCTCTCCTTTGACTTTTACTTCCTGCTCTTCTTCTTATTCTTCTTCTCTTCTTGCCCTTCGCACCCTTCTACTTGTTCTTCCTCTTCCCCCTTTGTCTCCTTTTCTATCCGCCCTTTCAAAACTCAATTGCAAAGATTCAATATCGAGAGCACATACTCGATCCGTCAAACCACGGTCGCAGGTTTACATCCTGCCCATCGAACCGGCCCACGTTAAAGATACCAGAACTGTCCACGTCGCCATCGGGCAAAGAACGACCCCCGGCGTAGGCATAGGCCACGATGCCCTGCATCAGCTTCAATTGCGTCGTCGCATTGTTCTCGCCGTAGTTCTTGGCAGCGTAGAAGTCGCAGATACTCTGGTCGCCTCTCTCCGAGGGTAAGGCAGGTCCGGCCTGCGCAGTTGACAGCAGCGGCGACAGAAGCAGGAGACGCAGCAGCATGCTGTGCAGACTGCGGTTCCGGTTTCGATTCCGATTCACTTGTACTTCTGACGTAGGTTGCGGCGGAGATTACACGCGTGGTTCGTTTCGTTTTTATTGGAATTGTTGGAGACATTCCATGGGGATAAAGGGGAAAAGGGGAACAAGTCGGAGGAAGGCAGCTTGGAGAAGCAGGAAAACAAGGTCGTACAAGTAGGGTCGTACAAGAAAAGGTCGTACAGAGTCTGACAAGGTGCACGTGCGTAACAAGGGAGATTCAAAACTCCTTACCTGTGACAGGCAACACGATACAACATGCATAATGCATCACGTACGTATCACGCACGCGAAGCTCGAACCAACGGCACAGGCCCAGGTCCATGTCATGCCATACCCAGGGCTGTGCCAGCCAACAAGCGATGCAGTCAGTTCCCCAGCCTTGCGCAGATCAGCTTGCTGGTTCGCTGGATGTACGAGGTTTTCCATCTACGGAATAGGTATTATCCCTGGTCCTGAGTCCCGACTCCCGACATGATGTATCATGTAGGTACGTTGGCTGCATTGCTGCACGTTGGCTGCAGGTACCCTCCTGCACGTTATGCACCTTCCGACACGTAGGTATTTTACAGAAGACTTAAACCAGCCTACAGGCCACTTCTTCCGTGTACGAGACAGACGGTGACGAGATCTCGTGTTTCGCGCATGGAGTAGAAATTGGCGACAGATGGGCGGCGATGATGAGTGAACCGTGATGGGCCATGATGGAACGCAGTGGTGTGACAGAGGCGGAAAAGCACAAAGAGCAGAAACTAGAAAGGCGGAAGCTCAAGAGCGAACGCCGAAAACACACAAGAGCGTCGAAAGCTTGATCCCACGAAAAGGTCTAGCCGAGAGACCGCCGCCGCATCGACACAATGCAGGCCCAAGCCGGCCTGCGTTATTGACTTGTGTTGGTTGGAGATGAGGTTGGTTTCGAGGTTGAAGGTCGGTGAGGAAATCTCAACCCGGCCACACTGCATCCAGTTGGCACTGGGCAGTGGCCACATACGCTACCACAGTCCCGAAACGGGCCGCATTGGGCCGATTGGTTCAATTGGCATTGTTTTAATTGGCCCGACTGGCTCGATTGATCTGACTTGATCTGATTGGTGAAGGTGCCCCACCCATCACGACGGCAGCAAACTCCGCGAGGTAGAGGGGCCCCTATATATAGACTGTACATACAGACTGCTGCCTGCGTATTGCGCGTTTCGCACGGCCACGAAATGCACATCGCCTTGCCGTTTCGAGCCTCGAGTTCGTCTGATCGACATAGGTTTGCTCCGCGCTTAGCGCGCCTTTATTGTTTTTGTTCTTGGTCTTCTCCGCGTTGATGCGCCAATGCCGCATGCCAAGTCCCGGGTTTCTTGGCGGTCTACCCTATTACCCGGGGCGTGCGTGGTGAACTCGACATTTCCGGTTCCTTCAGGCAGTTTTCCGGGCAGATTTTTGCACCAGGCATAAGGAGATACATTCAATGATTGAAGAGGGAAAAGAGAGTATGTTTGTACTAAGTCCAAGGTTACAATGTCCCCACGCAAGGAGCTTCGTTCAACATGCGCGCCATGTAAACGACCGCATGCGCCATGATTAAGCTAAGTACGTACATATTAACTTATAAGTTGAAATAACTCCATCCGCGTAGATACTACAGTCTATGACTCATTCAGCGCGGTTACATACAAACATATTCGTACGCAGTAGACTAACTTAAAATGCTACGCAACAGAACGGCACAGCCTGCTTACCTACTCTCTCTGTTGAAATCCCACGATCATCACACTATGTACCTAGGTACCTGTATGCAATAGGTAAATTGTGCATCTTGGACTCTTGTCAGCAAAACATGATTCAACGCCCTCACCCAAAAACTCCAATGTAACCACACCACGCGAATGGTCGTCCACCCCGCTTTCTGCGCGACGCATATCCAGACTCCGACGGACCGACTCTCCTACCAAAATGTGTCGGAGTTTGGTAGCACTGAGCAGCAGCATTGTGCATAGATATAGCTCCAAATCACATTCCATAACCCATAACGTCCTATTTCGCGTGCTACGGCTGTTTCATGATCCCGGGCGGGGTTCACTATAATAAACGCACATGATGCACAGCCAGCCGCTGCAGAATGCTATACATATGGGGGGCTGTATCCCCCAATCGCGCGAGAACAGAAGTTGTCATGATCCCTTTATGCCGAACGTTTCTCTCGAGTCAATCCCTATTTCAAGCTACATAGTGTCTCGCCATCTTCCAATTGAACATTTCTCGGAAGACACTTCCTTTATTTTGAGCTAATCATCTAAAAGCCTCAAAGCTTGCCACCTCTTCCTCTCGAACGGCTTGTGTCGAATCCCCATCCACCTCGAAAAGGCTCGAATCGCGCCCCTATCCCGAGCACCACTACATACCAGAATCTCAATCGACAACCATGTCTTCTTCTTCAACCACCCACGATGAGCTCTTCGACGCCGGCATGAAGATCCGCAAGGAAGTCGCCGGCGAAGCTTACGTGAGCCGAGCTCTACAAGGCGGACAGAGCGAATTTGCCTACCCGCAGCAACAACTCATTACCGAGTAAGCAACATTCTCCGAACTCCGCCCCAGAGGTTTCATTTGTTTGCTACCCCTCGACCTCGAACCAATTGCTTAACATGCACGAAACGCAGATGGGTTTGGGGAAATATATGGTCACGTCCAGGCCTCGACCGCAAACAACGCAGTCTACTCAGTATGTCTAGTTACTGCACCCCCCCCCCCCCTTTACCGGGATTCCCATCACGGAATATATAGGGCTGCTCCCAATCTTTTGTGCAACATTTCCACGTCCCAGAAAAGCTATCTACTCATGAATATCTAACATGGCCCCCTTTCAAACACAGACATTGGCATAATGGTCGGCCTAAAAAGCTGGCCTGAATTAGGAATCCACATCCGGGGCGCTATACGGAATGGCCTCACGGAGCTAGAACTTCGGGAAGCGCTCCTCCAGAGTACGGTGTATTGCGGGGCGCCGGCTGGGCTGGAGGCCTTTCAGGTGGCGGAGGGAATATTGAATGATATGGTCGAGAAGGGGGAGTATGTGCGGAGGATGGGGGGGTTGTCTGGGGACGCGAAGGCGAAGGCGGAGGCGGAGGGTTCGTAGAGAGGCTGTGAGCCTTGAGGTTGGTGAGCCTTGAGGTTGGTGCGGGAGTTGTTTCCGTTGATTATACAGAACAGGAGAACAGAGTAGGGCTGAACAGTGAGGACTGGTCGGGATTGGGAGTGGGAGAGACATGATGAATCGGCGATGGAGGAAAGCGTTGATGTTCGGTTCGGGAAATGGATTTACACACTGTGACACTGCACAGTGCACACTGGTCCCTTGAGCATTGTAGTCTGGACTCTGCTGGACGATATTTTTCGTGCCAAAGAAAGAACCTTGATTTATATTGCAGTCTGCGAGACAAATCAGTGCAGTGAGAAGAACCAGACCAGGAAAAGACTAACATGGAACAATATGACATGCATGCCGAAGAATAGTTCCAAAAAAAATGTTGACTGAGAAATGCTGCGCCCCGTGGGCTGGTTTATGACTTGTCTGGCATGAACCTTGACACGAGCGCGAGAAGGTATCGCTCACTTCTACTGGCATGTTCAATGTTCAGCAGCACGTGGCTCTTTCGAAACAATAAAAACTGACAAGTCTTGCAAATCTACTGCCAATCTCACTCTTGCTGCAATGCAAGTTCCGCATTTACCGAAATCATGCACGTAGTGCCATCCTGCATCTACTGTTCATCTCGGCTGTTTATCCCATCACTGACCACTGTCACCTGTCTGACAGTCACTCCTTTTTCGCGGTTCTATAGAATCCTCTATTCATGCAAATCATGCTTCCCATTGGGATTTGGGGCCATTAGAGCGCCATCAAAACAATAGCCTTCTTGCGGCCTGGCCCAGGCGTTTCCCGTCTGGCGCTCGAGAAATATCGTTATCCCTGGCATGATAGTTGCACTATACGCAAGTGCTTTTCCAGATATCACGCCATATATATATAAAGTAGTAGAAGAAATAGAAGAAAAGAGCAAAACACCGAAAAAAGCAAAGATTATAAAAAGGGGAAGCTTTCAAAAAAAAAAAAAAAAAAAAAAAAAAAGGTCCCAAGTACCGTTCGCTTGCGCATCAGCCAGTCCCATTTTGTATAGTGAGCCCAAACGCCATGAAAGCACCATTAAGCCATAAACGCTGCAATACTTCAAACTTTGATTGAAGTCTTGGATGCGTATTCTCGCACATACTGATCCAGAATGCGCAATGTGACGCCAGATCCACCGCACACAATAATGACAATGTTCTTTTGCGCCCACTCGGCATCGCTGAGGCCGCGTCCGAGACAATCCCGCAGGTCGCCCCTGTAGACGGTGGCCAGGGCGGCGCCGCAGGATACTTCTACCAGATGCCGGGCATCATCTGCGAACCGGACGCAGCTGATGGCAGCATCGGCATCTGACACGACTAGACTATGAGCGTTGGGGTATTTGCACCATTTCCACGTCTCTGCCGACACACGGGAGCAGCCCAGCGACGTCGCGATGGATGTGATCTCGGGCAAAGTGATGTGAGCGTTGGCCCTGATCGAGGCGTTCAAGCTGTCGGCGCCGAGGGTTTCGACACCCACGACATGTGGCTTGCGACCTGACCACGGATAACTCTCAATGCCTTGCATGAGTCCGTTGAACAGGCCGCCTCCTCCCACGCTGCAGACAATTCCGTCAATCGGCTCATCCATCTGCCCTCGCAATTCCGGGATAATGGTCGATGCGCCGTCCCAGACGTCTGGATGGTCAAAGGGGGGAACATAGACGCCGTGAGGATCTTGGACCAGCAGTTCGGTGCGGAGATATTCGTCGGCTGCAGCCAGGTTATTGCCAATCTGGTGAACTTCCACGCCAAGGTCGAGAAGCTTGTTCTTCATCATGTCAGATGTCGTCAGAGGAATAACAATGGTGGCGGGCCGCTGGAGAGCTACTGCAGACGTGGCGCATGCTAGGCCAGCGTTGCCGCCTGAGGAGCAGTAGAAGTGGACAGGGCCTGCCCTAGTTGCGGCTGCTCGCGTCATCAGGTTTCCAATTCCGCGGGATTTGAAAGAGCCGCTGGGCTGAAGGTTATCCAGCTTCAGGTAAATGTTGCTGAGAACAACAAGACCCATGTCAGTTGGCACTTCGGCGGTTAATGGCGAGAATCTGCCATGCGTTCGAGGACATACCATCCAGCAACGCGTGAGAGCTGAGGGCTCAATATACACGGAGTATTCGTCCAAGGCAACTTGGCCTCAACGCCGAGAGAACCCATCGTGGCGAGAGATGGCTGTCTTTCCGCACTACACGAAGAAGAAAGAAGAGGGAACGAAACGCTAGAGGAAGCGCACAAACAGTGTGTTGATAATGGGTGACACACACGAGGCAGAAGGATAGCAGCGAGTTGTGCGTATAAGCCGACAGGTTCGTTGAGAAAATCCCGTGCTGTTGAAGTGGCTGTTCAACGTCTGCTTTAACTGATACTCATTCTCAACCAAAGGGTCGGCATCAGGAGGCGCCACCGTCGCGGGAAGATGGTCTTGATATATGTTTTCTGACCAGCGGTGTCCAGGTATCATCCACCCAAAGCCGACGAAGGAGGGAGGAAGTCCATGGTACGGCGATCCAAGGTGGAAAGTTACTTGCTCACTTGGCTGTGGAGATAAGTAGACGATAGGGACATCAGACACGCCTGGGGTGTTAGGGTGTGTGATTAATAAGACAAGATAAAGCCGTGTTTGATAGGGTTCAATGTGCCTGAATCAGAAATAGCACAGCCCGCGCGACTGATCAAGAGCCCGTATCTGACGACGCAAAAAAAAAGCAATCGCGCCCGCAATGAGAGAGAGCCTGAGCAGTGAACACCATGAATTGCGTTGAGATAACGATACGAAGCCGCGCCCCCTGGTTGCGCCCGAGTGTGCACTACATGGCTGAGACTGCGATGACAACTGTGAATCATGATTTGTTTGCACCAATGCAATTCCCACCTGCCACAACCTTGGATTCGTAAAGATGCCTTTGCTTGATTTATTCGCGCGATATCGGCTGCGTACGAACCATGGGCTGTTGTCTTGTTTTCCTGCTTCTTGCGTCGTACACGCCCCCTGTGGTCAGATGTCACCAAGGGCAGAACTAACTGGATGTAATTGGGTTCGGCTCCCACTGCCTGACGCTGTGGCTACCTGCGTACTCTGGGCCATTCGTTGCCCTGAGGACCTTGAGAAATGGACCGCCGTGTGATTGTCCACAAAGTTACTTTGTAACCGACCGCATTGTGAGTTGGTGTGTGCAAATGGAGAACAGCGACATCTGACGCTGGCGTTGGGGAAGGCGGGGAAGGCAAGGGAGCCCCGGCTCGGAAAACGCAGAAGAATGCTCTCTTATCGGCGGGCCAGGATCCTGCGGCTATCCGCGACAGAGGGACAAGTCAATTGATACAATTGATAGGTATGTATGTAGGATGCGATGCTGAACAGAATCACATCGTGATAAGGCAGTATGACGGGAATGAAGGGCGCAGCCAAGAGCGAGTGCGGATGGCAAGATGAGTCACTGATCACGACGGCAAACGAGGCAGAACGAGGCTGGTCACGCAAGGCAGGAAGGAGCTGACAAGAGACTTGCCCACGTTGCCCAGCTTCACCAACATTGCAGGCTCAGGGGCGTGTGTCGAAAACCCCTGGTTCCTTCCCGATCGAAGGAAGCTTTTCTCGCGGCGCCGGATTACGTTGTTATAGGGTAAAAATTCGATTCTATGGGGTAATGGACGCCAACTCACAGAGCAAGAGCGCCGCGATGCGACTAGGATCCCCGCAAGTGGGTGGGACGTGAACGCCAAAAAAAAAAAATCGAAGGAAATGTCCCTGATACCTTGCTGCTCCTTTCTCGCGACTCCATTCTTTCCACGATTGCATGGCCCAAGGGCCCCAGATCCATCGCCATCTGGGGAACGCGTACTCCGTAAATGGACTGTCATGTGCACACCTGAATCGGATATGATTCGGCATTGGCGACTTCAGCAAACTGTTTGTCCGCAATTCATGGCCAATTCGCGTCGCATAAGCGCAGTCAGAAGATGCAAACCGAGGGTGTGCGCGTGACTCTAATAATTACTCCGTACATCGGCTACCGGCTCTGCCGCTCTGGTATTTCCACCTTGCATGCCGCATGAGATGAAGCACACGAAACACCATAATCACATTCGTGTGAACCTCACCATCCGCTCGTCAGTTCTTTAATTTTTGATGTTCTTATCTCCTGTTTGCAGACGCCCGTGCGTCCCGTCGAGATAACACACCTGTGGCTGACCGCAAGATAAGAATGATAAGACGAGGCGAGTCAGAGCCGCCGTCTCCCTGACTGCCGTCATTTTCAGGCACTGCTTGTCTCGTCGTGCCGTTGCCGGCATTTGAAACAAGTTACAAACCACCAACCAAATTTTGCTGCGCTTTCCCTGCCGGCGGCAACTCGCGCATGCTCCCTCCTCATGTACAGAGTACCTATCCTTTGATCAAGTTGCCCTATTCCCAAAGTCGTGAGTCGATGAACCACAGGATATTGTAGGCCACAAAGAGATATCTTGGTATCAAAAGGTCTCATAGGCGACTTAGATGGGACAGCCAAGTTGATTGCGCTGCAGCCTGCAGGCACGTGGTATGAGAGTTTGTTACCAGTTGAGGTGCTTTTGCAGAAAGCGCCTACTCACTCTCCGTAATAAATCTCAGCACGAGGCACGTGAGCTTTGGATCTTACGAGATGAACAGTGAAGTTTGAACTCATCGTACGTTTTGCTTTGCCCCTTGTTGAGCCAGGTTGCCATGCTTTGTTGTTGGTCGCTTTCCCAAGCTCTAGCGCCCCACGCTGAGCCGGTCCTCCCGCCTCTTGCGTGGCACCACGTGAACAAAAACTTGCCGTATGGAATATACTCCGTACAGACTACCTACAGTAACATTTAACTCCGGGAAACAGAGATGAACTTCCAGACCTGCAGTTGACGTCCTCAAAGCTTATGCCAATGAGTTCCCGAGTCCAAACAAGATCCCTCAAGTTCTCAACTGAGTACAGACAGCTACTGCTATCTCATTCGAACAAGGGTCGTACAAGAAGTCGCAGACTCGCAGTATCTCGAATTTCATAGAGATGATCAGGTAGTCTACCGAAAAGAAGGTCGCATCGAGCCCGTCGTCAGCGGACGGGGTAATGAAAGAAAGACAAGAAGTACACACCATGGAACCAGTGTCATGAGCTCTAACGGTGCAACGTGTTCACGCCTCACCAACTCCCGCCCGCCGTTGGCAAAAAAACCTTACGTCGCCACATTGGGCCCATTCTGAGACTGGACCATCACATGCAACGACTTCACTCATACGTATCTAGATAATCTAGCCCCATTCGTTTGCTAGAGATACAAGTGAGTGCATTTTATAGAGTTTCAAAGAGTTATTCGAATAATTCATTCAGTACTCACTGTAACACCTGTCAAAGTCTATCGCCGTCTGAAAATGGCTTGGCAGCTGGACCAATGAGCCTATTCTCGAGCTGTACATATTTCAGTTTCCTTCCACACATCCTTCGCGATGTCTTTGAGTTAATTTGAAAAGGCCTGAGACTTCATCAATCATGCAATTCTCCGATCTCTTCTACAGATACACTCTTTCATGCAAGACTGCATGTTTTCGATGGGGTCAAGACCAATGCTTCGCGGTGGTCAGTCTGGCTTCTCGAGGCAATTCATCACGAGATAGCTGTGTGAACGAGCTCGATATAGTGCATCAGGATTCTGTCGTCATTGAGCATATTGTAAGATTTTCCTCAATCTTATTACAATGAACAAAGCATGTCACGCCGCCTATCATTGAATTGGGGTCTCCTGGGAGGACGATGAGAGGACCCTATTTACCGTAGTAAATTTCGTTCCGAAACATGCGACTACAACATTGAACGGGCGTATATTGTTTTTTCTTGTACAGGTCTGACGTTAATTGCCTTCGACCTAGAACAGGCCTTATTCATTGGTTGCCAGCCAAGTTATTACATATATGATTACAAGTTTAATGTGCGATTTTGACCTCCCAGACGCTAAGTCCAGCTCTGGGCCTATCCAGCGCCGCGCTCAACAGAGCTTTCATACGTGCATGAGACGCGCCGAAATCACGAAAGTGGCATATCGCGATATTGAAGAGTAGATTCGAGCCTTTTTTTTTTTGGCATGTTTATCTGTAAGAAATGGGCGTTGCACGGTTTTGCAATGCAAGACGTCAGGACAACAACGTGTCCCCTAAATGTGTCCGTAGAAACATGAGGCGCGCATCTCTCTCTAAACTCTCGAATGATACTTTGAAGACGTCGTAGCGCTGAAGTCATTTTTGTTGCCGTGTAACAAAGGGCAGCGACGGGGTGCCTGAAAAGGCTGAACAGAAGCGTTCACTATACTCGGAGTACATAGGTGGCCAATGGATGCTACCCGCGGTGCCTGCATACAGTATATACCTACCTAGCCACCCAAGGTACGGAGTGTGTACACTGCTATAAACTTTGAAGGCTGAAGGCCGTGCCGTCGAAATATTTTTTGTATGGCTTCATATGGCTTGAAAGCTGCCATGACGTGTCACGTCGAAAAGTGGGAGAAGATTTGTGTCAGGTACATACATTAGGTACCTAAGGTACCTAGGTACGTAGTACCAGATAAGGTTAGGTAACCTACCTCTGTTACCATTTGTGTGGGGCCATTGTAAACGGGTTGCCTGGCCAATAACAGCGCGTTACCGCCGTTACGTCTTTGGTCTCAAGAAGTGTGTCTGCTTGTTTCTGATTTTCTCTCCCCACATTTCAGTCACAGTGCCTCTAAAACTGCCAGAATTATTTCATCATGGCACGCAGTGCAGCCGATATCAACAGCGTACGAGAGCTGGTACATACTCTTTATTTCAATGGAAGCGAAGACGGTGAAATAATTCAACAAGTTAATTCGCAGCTGCGTGCCCAAAACCAACGTCCCATTGGTCTGCGTACATTGCAACGACATCTCATAGAATGGGGCTTAGATGATGAAGAAGAATTTCCGCCCATCGTTGTGGTAAGGGCACTTCCTGGGATCGCAAGATTACTCGACGAGCAGTTTGTATTATATGGCCTCCGGCCAATTGATCAACCGCATGAGTTAGACATTGGGCACCTTTACACACCCAGTCAAGCACGCGTGACGCACAGACGTCACAGATGAGCTCGTTCGCCGCGTGCAAGTTTATTTTTACAGGTATAAATACACTGATGAGTTAATACTTGACTTTATTCATCAATACGACGACCTGCCTTGCACACTCCACAAAATTCGTCAAATTCGCTTGCAGTATGGAATGAGACGTCGGTGTTTTACGGAGGAAGACCGACAAGTTGTCCTCCAATCTAGAATTCAATTTGAGGAAAATGAGGAAAAATATTGGCGAGATGCGTATCCAGTACTTCACGCTGGACGAGGAGAATTCTATCATCATATGCAGCAGCTTTCAGAACGGCAATTGTGCGGTTTGAACCGCTCTGAATTGCCTGAAGAGGTTCATCGCCGATTACAAGCGAACTTCGAACACAGTACAGACTTCAGTGTGCCGGGACCGAATTTCCTGTGGTGTGTCCATAAATACAAGGAGCTTGAGGAGTTTGGTTTCCGGATGTATGCATGCATCGATGCATACTCTCGCTGCATCATCTGGTTCAACTGTGGTCGATCCCTCTTAGCAGCGGAATGCGCGCTGAAGCAGTACCTTCGTGCAGCGAAACGCCTCGGAATGCGGCCATTGTTTATAAGGTCTGACGACGATAAATATCACTCACGCTATTGGACAGCTGCTCAAGCAACACTGGCAAATGCAAACACGAACCCAATTACGTACGACGATGCAGATGGAAAGCGTCATACTTTTACACAAGGCAACCTAATCTCCTCTTGCAATATATTTGCACCATACGCCCCAGAACTCGAAATTCGTAGCCGGTGGCGTGACATACATCCAGGTGATGCTGATACCTGGATCAAGTTCTTCCAATTTTTTGAGGGATATAAGGTATTTGGAAGATATGAAACACTTGAAGACGGAACATTTCTGGATAATGATATGATTGCCCTGTATGCAATTTACGGTCCTATGATTCAAGATCACTTCGCACAATTCGTTGCATCATGGAATCACCAAACAAGGCGTACCCAAAGAAACGGAGAGCAGGTTATCGCTGGAACTCCTGTCGGCCTTTATCAATCGCCCTCAGCTCATGATTGGGGCATTCCCCTCAGCCAGGATCCTAATGCAGACGACCGGTCACCGCATTGCATTAAACGAAATGCTCGACCCTCTGAAATCAGTCAACAACGAGCAATTTCTCGAACAAGAGACCGAGGATTGGTGTAACGCCCAACTGCAAGAGATGGGCTTCTTTGAAGCAGAAATTGAAGATTATGCAGAGCCGCATTTGAACTTTTATATATAGCTAAGGCGACGAATCAAACAACACCAAGATAGTCATGCACAGCCAATTCTTAATAATAAGCTCGCTCCAATCTCTCGTGAAGACAGTCGCAGACTCGCAGCCGCAGACACTTACGACTTCTTGACAAGTGTTCCGGGATCAAGCTTGGTCATACAGCCTCCCGAGAGGGCGGAGAAGATGTGGTCATTCGAGGGCACCCAATCCCTCCTGAATTTCAAGACCAAATCCGACAGTTTGAGACAGAGAAGGTTCAATCTGAATTTGCACCCTTTGACGCCGAAGTACCCAGGTGACAGGCGTTGACACCTGTCGCCTCTTATTCCTATTTGTTTTGTATTCGTTCTTCCTTGTTTCTTGCGTCATGCAGCCTGAATCACTGAAACGAATTTTGGCGGCTTTCACCAATCTATGGTTGTTATGTACATACTGGCGGGCGGGCGGGCGGACGAGCGGCGGATAGTATGGTATCCTGATTCCTTGGATCAACAGACACACCTTGGCAAGAAGACAAAGATTCAGCATTGGCAAAATTTTGGAATACAACACGCAATAACTCTAATTAACGTATTCAAACCATCGTGCATTCTAGAGATGCGCAGTTGTGAGATTTGTAGAGATCAACGTGGATGAAGGTGTCTTGACGCGACGCGACAAACAGTGAATAGGTAGGTATGTACCTAGGTATCTTTTTTCTTGGCGCGGTATGTACCTAGGTACCTAGCTACGAACGCAGGCGGCAGAGTCCAGACCGCGGCAGACCTGAGACCACCCTCTTCATTTCCTTCGCAGCTTCTGTTTTGTTGGCCTCTCTCCCCGCATCTCAACAGCACCACAACACGGCTGAGATTATCATCATGGGACGCAAGAAAGCCGATATCGACAGCGTACGAGAGCTAATACTTGCACTTACGCGTGAGGGAATTTCACAGGAAGAAATTCTAGAGGAAGTTAATGCGCAGCTAGTTGCGCAGGACCAACGTACCATTGGTCTGCGCACATTACAACGATATCTTCAAGATTGGAGCTTAAACAGAACCGACCCTGAGAGCGTACGAGAGCTAATTCAGACCCTGCTTCAAGATGGATGTCACCAAGACGAAATTCTTGAAGAAGTAAATACGCAGCTGGTTGCACAAAACCAACGTACGATCAGCTTGCGTACATTACAGCGAAATCTTAAAGAATGGGGCCTGAACAGGGCGAAGGGCGCTCAGAATCTTCAGCACTATTATGAAGAGATCTCTGAGCTTTTCCTACAGGATATCTCAGTTCCCACGATAGTAAGCATCATCAACGGACATCTTGCAGAACAAGACCTCCCACCTATTGTTGAACGCACGCTATATTCGCATCTGGATAGTTGGGGCCTCAAACGCAGAATACGCGTGCAAATCACAGAGGAGCTTATCAGTCGCGTCCGATATTACTTTTTCGCTTATGGCTACTCTGATAATTTAATACTACACCATCTTCAGCAATGCGATAACTTGCCCTGTACACTCTACACCATTCGTCAAATTCGGTTTCAGAATGGAATGAAGCGTCGGTGTCTTACAAGGGAAGATCGTACTCTTGCCCTTGAAAGTGCGATGCAATTTTTCGAGCAGGACTTGCCAGATGTACCTGCAGTACTTAACGCCGGACAAGGAGAGTTTTACCATTACATGCAGCAAAACTGTGAGGTGTTGGTCTCACAGAACCGAATATGCGAGTTATATCGCTCCTTATCTCGCGGAGAGAGTCATCGCCATTTACAGGGAAACCTGAAGCACAGTACAGAATTTCATGTGCCGGGACCAAATTTTCTCTGGTGCCTTGGTGGCTTGGAAGAGCTTGGCGAGTTTGGCCTACGTTTTTACGCGTGTATAGATGCATACTCTCGCTGTATCATCTGGTTTTACTGTGGCCAATCTGCCACAGCTGCGTTATGCGCACAAAAGCTGTACCTCCGTACAATAAAACGCCTCGGAATGCGGCCTTTATTTACAAGATCTGACGATGTAGTGCACCCAGATTTGTGGGTAGCTGCTCAAGCAACATTAGCAGATGCGAATCCGAATACAGTCACGTACGAAGATTCACACGGACAGCATCATACATTCACACAAGCCAACCGAATCTCCTCTAGCCATTTCTCTGGACCAAGCGCGCCAAATTTCCAACTGAAAAGCTGGTGGCGAAAAATGCAACCATCTTCTTCTGCTAATGAATGGAGGGAATCATTCGACTATCTTGCAAGATACGCACTATTTATCGAAGGAAACCTTGTGGATCAAATTGCCCTATACGCAGTTTACGGCCCTTTGATTCGAGATAACTTCGCATTCTTCGTTCAATCATGGAATGCCCATCTGATACGTGCGCCAGGAGCTGGAGGCCAGGTCGTCACCGGTACTCCGGCCGAGATCTATCTGACGCACGCAGCTGGAAACTGGGGCGTGCCTCTCGGCCAGTCTGGCGATGCAGACGACCGCATCGCATTAGCTCAAATGCTAGATCCGCTGCAATCAGTCGACACTCAGGCATTTCTCAGCTTAGAGACCGGGGACTGGTGTAACGTCCAGCTGCAAAGGATGGGCTATTTGGAAGCAGAAGTTGCAGAATGCACACAACGATATCTGAACTCTTATCTACAGCTCCGGCAACTAATTCAACAACACCAGGATAGTAATGCACAACCAATTCTTCGACTCGCTCCAATGCCTCCTGGAGACGACGGTGAACTCATACGACTTCTTCAGCAGAACGCCGAGGTCGAGCTTACAGGAGGTTCAAGCCTTCGAGGAGATCCAATTACGCCTGAGTACCTAGACCAAATCCGACAATTTGAGGCTGAGGAGATTGAGTCTATGATATCTTGACGTACACAACTTCTCTTTGAGATTGGTTGTCGGCTACCTGAGTTTCAGAGGCTCAAGACTCCATCAATATCGGCTTTTACTGACCGGTCGAAGGGAAAGCCCTGAGATCGATGGGTAATCAATCATCAAGCAAGTCGCACGGGCACATGACGGCACATGACGGCTCGAAGACGATAGGATCAATTACCCAGAAGCGTGGGCTGGAGCGGGAAAACAATTCTGCACATCTCGAGCGCTAGTAGAACGTCCGTTCTGGTATTATGTATTCAGACCCTCGCCCCTCCAGTGCTTCAGTGCTTCAGACCACACCTCATCTAGCCACACCCCTAAAACAGTCTGTTGACGCGTCGTCGTCACGAAGCGATACGGACGCTCCTGACAGTTTTGCGGTAGAAGCTAGAACTGTCCACTCGGCCAAAGATGAAAGATAAGGCAGTCGTGCGGGTCAGATCACCCGACCCCACTAGCGAGTCCAGTCGAGGAAGGAACGACTGCAGGCGTCCACCGGGTTATTTCCCACCTCTCCCCCTTCTCCTTCTCAGTGCCTGAAGCATTTTTACAATCGGCCTTTGTCTCATTATTCGGGACCATCTTGTCCACATCTGAATATTTCCCTTTACCCCAGCGAACCGACATCATTTTCACGGCCCGCACGATGTTGTGAATCTCTTGAAGCATCACGAGGTATATCGCAGTCAAGTTGGATGTCATCTCTGGTATCTTGCCGTCATGGTCACCACGCTCATCCGGTCAATACTCTCATCATGTCATAACCATACTCATAATAATCATGCCTTCTTTCGAACTCGAAATCTACAACGTAGCATTATGTACTGATGGAAAACCACGTCTTGGAGGCACAAAAAGTTAACAACTGTATCATTTTCTGGAAGTGGACCGACATCAGTGATCACGACATTGTTTCGCCAGACGAGCAGGCAATTATTGAACAAGTCGCAATACAATTCCCGTGGGCCATTCGGCGTTACCAGACGGAACCGAATCCGAATTTCCTATGGAAACTGGAGTAGGCTGGAGCCGGCAAGCACTTTCGGTAATCTTTGTTGTTGAAAGTACGTGGACCGCCAGCTGGTATATGAGCGAGTACTGGTGTGCTTATTGCTAAGAGGAAGATTGAAAGATGTTGATGAGTGTCAACATTGAAAGGATACACTCTACGCTTGCTGTGGGACTTGGAGTCGCCAAACCTGCCGGCCGCGGAGTCAAGGTTTTCCTTCGCATCGGCGAAGATCCCTCACGCGTCGAATATCATCTTGATTCTTGTTGTACCGATCCGCGATGTGGAGTCTGTCGAGGTTGAGGGTGACCGTTGACGCAGACTGCCAGCTGGTATATATAATATGAGCGAGTACTGGTGTGCTTATTACTAAGAGGAAGCATTTTCGTGGTCGAGCATCGCGTCGACATGGCCTTGACGTATCCCGTCATGACTTTGTTGAAGCTTCTCGTCACGGAATTGAAGCATCCCTCCATGAAATTGCAGCATCCCAAAATGGCTTCAGACTTAAGAGCACGACGGCAGACAAACGCGTCAAATCCCCAACATCGAGCTTCGCGATCATTTCTCCTCCGCATCCAATAACACAAACACTGGGCACTACATCGGAGAGTGACGCAAACGATCCTTCCGGGAATATTCCCTCGATTACTTGGGCTGTAGCCTGTAGGCAACTGCGCGCATGTAATTACCCATTCCACTTACTCGACTCTTGTAAGCGAGCAGGGAAAGTGTGACTTGCAAAAGCATTACACGATATTAAAGCTTGACCATTCTTGATTATTGTTCAACTTCGAAAGTAGCGGCAAAGCCATTGACACCAAAACTTAAATTGGCGGCGCGGCCTTCGACGCCGAGCATCTTAGACCTTCCGATTTTCAAGTCCACTGTAGCCACACAGCGAGACGCATATGACAGAAACCGACTACGTTGCCTAGCGATCTGGTTCTCATGATTGAGGACCCTTGTACAAACAAGCTGCAGATAACCGAGGGGTCAGCCCCAGGCAGACATGAGACTGCGGGATCATGAAACACTTGCAACAGAAGGGAGATCGATTGATGGATGGAGCTGCGGTTTCGATCAATCAAATCTACATTTTTGGCAAACGGAACTTCTACAATTCGACCACCTGTAATCTTTACAATGGTCGACACTGAGCACGAAACTTGAGGTGTTGGAATCGCGCAACACGGAATGTCGTCGGATATTCCAGGAAATGTGAATCGCGTGCGGATTGGTGGGCACGGGCTAAAGCGCATCGACCACACGGGCTCGAGACCATAAAGCCCGCGTTTTTCGCACGCACATCTCTCCCTTTCTGCAAGTTTCTGGAGAACCTTGGCTATTGATGAATTGAATCCTTTTGTATGGTAGCCACCCCCTCAGTGTATGCATACATTGTTATACCTTGCGGTGTTCCAACGTGAGGGTATCAGTATTTTTTTTTTTTTTTTTGGAATGGGGGTTCAAAACTATCGTGTTGAGAATATATTTGCTTCTTGGTGTTGAGGTCAACATTGATAACTGGCTGGTCTGTCAAGATGAACTGGGACACTGGGTGACAAATGGGGCCATGGGCATACTTATAAGTTATGGGGCAAGTAGATAGCCAGAGAACTTGGAGAAGATATGCTCGATGAGTCGATAGAGACCCTAATCTCAATTGGTCAGCTTTCAGGTTTGGCATGATGTAGCAAGAGGCCAGAGACCAGTCACCAAGACCTTCAAGCACTGATACATACCACCACTTTTGACATCTTGTGTTCAGTCTTCCAATTTCACTCTACTGTGTTCGAAGTATTGGCGTTTTGGGTCTCGGGAAGTGCGGATAACAATTCTTGGGCGAGTGGCGTATAAGAGAAGAGGTTGGTCAATGATCATTGGCATGTGCCTCTGGTAACTTGTTTTCTTTCTCATCCTCTTTTCCTTCTAATTTCAGCCTGTGCGATGATCGATCCCGATTCCCATAGTAATACTCACGATGATACTGTATACAAAGTGACGAAAAAGAGACAGCATCGCTAGTGTGGCTCGAGTTCAGTTCAACTTCAGCTTAATTTCTTGAAATGGACTCGTCCAGTACATTCTCAAGTGATGGCAACGACATGGGGATGTATTGCGCACACACGCAGCTTTCAACGTAGATACTGTGGACAAGAAACATTCCTCAATACATGTGTTCACTGTTCAGTTCAGAAAAAGGCCAAGAATATCAACGCGTATCACGTTCAGTTAAATGTCTTGGAGGATATTGGCTCAAGTCCAGTCCAGATGGCCATGAATCACGATAAGGGCGATGCGCAGACTATACTACCTCAGTGTGGACAGTTTGGGCGAGAAGTGCATCTATCCCCCTCTCTTTCAAGTTCCACGCACACACACCGGAACTCCTCCTTCTCACGTTTCTCGCTCGTCTCTAGATCAACGACAGGGTACTATAACCATACACGCACCCAAAGCCACCCACTTTTCCCACCTTCGTTTTATTTAGTACTCTTCCTTCAACCGTCATCTTCCTTTTCACCCATGGCAATCGAAAACCCAACAACCTCCACCTCGAGCGTCTCCGTATCCACAAGCAAAAGCTGCTTCGTCTCCTCAAACGACGGCACCGTAATCAGTCTTACGACTTGGCCCTCGGGGCCGGAAATAACCTTTGTAGAGAACCGGGGCTGGCAGCCTACAAAGTAGACATGGGGGCATGCTTTTAAGACAAAGGGATCATCTTCTTGGAAGGGGTAGCTCCCTGGTTTTTTTTTATCGCGTTAGCACCGATTAAACACGGTTATACGGCAGCACAGTTGGACTTTTTGGTATATGTCAAGAGGCGGAATAGAGGTGGGAAAGAGAAGATATGGGCCCAACTCACAGAGGGTGTCTGGCGCAGTCGGCGCGCAGCATCGCCAGCGACACATGGCTTCCATCATGCCAAGTCGGTCCTCACTATCGAGGTACTTGAAGACATCATCTACGTTTTGGCCCCCTGTGCCAAGGAATCTCCAGCCTTCAATCTCGGCTTCCCAAGGGTTCGTCACAGCGTCTAGCCATCCCGGTTGCTGGGGCTCCGTGGTGGTGCCAGTGGCGGCGGCGGCGGCTGGATCTGGCCCGTAGGGTCTCGACTGAGGAAACATGGCCATGTGGATGGGCTGTTGGGGATAACTGACATTGGCGGGATCTTGCGCGCCCGGAAGGAGGGTAATGGGAATGGAAGGCAAGAGCTGGCTGATGAATTCGTCAAAGAGGTGCGAGGGGAGGGCGTTGTATGCGCTGGCGTCGTAGCCGTATTTCTTGTTGGCCTTTTTGGTAGTCACATCTTCGTGCTTGGGCTCGGCGGCCGTGGCGGCGGAAATGGAATTGCCTGCAATGATGAGGCGGGTTATGCTGGCGGCTTGCTCCTGATCGGCGGGACAAAGGGCTTCGCCGAGAAGATATTCCTGGAGGAGAGCCAGTTCCAGTGCGTGTGAAGCGTTTGTCGTGGAAAAGGCGAGGCCGGACACAATGGCGATCTTCTTGCTGGGTGGCCGGTCGGTCATGTCGGCGTCGGAATCTTCGTCTTGGACGGCTGCTTTTTTGCCTTTTGATGTGGATTTGTCGTTGTCTTTAATGCTGGGGGGTTTGGAGAGGGTCCATCGCTCGGGCTGGGGTGGTAGATCAGGGAGTTTGATATCAATGACTTCGAATTCGCCGCTGCTATTTTCGGTGCCCATGACGGCCATGATGCAGCCTGTGACGAGGGGAATGGTCTGTAATAGGTCGCCGATCAGGCGAATGCGGCCTGAGTCGTCCTCTAACATGACTTGGTCGGCACCGTCGGGGGAGAAGTAGGCTTGCTGGGTAGATATCGGAGCCGAGATCCATTTCTGGGGGTCGTAAGTCAGCTTTGCACACCACCACATGATGCGCCGTCGTACGCGTGGATGTAGTTATCGAGGCTTACATCTTTTGATACATCCTCGAGAATATTTGGCTTCAGAGGCATGTGCATGTACACGGTGCCCGCAACCCAGCATAAGTCTCCCTGTCGCACATCGAGTACTCGGTCAACTCTCTTGACTTGCTCGCCGCCAATGACGGTGCCTTCCCACGATGCCGTGGCGACCTCTTCCACGGCGGGCTTGATCTTGGCGAGACGCAGGAAGTACATATCGCCATATTGCTGCTTGTACGAGCGCTGCTTGTCGAGCTTGAAGGTGTGAAGAGACGTGTAGACATGGTCGACTCGTTCCAGAGCTGGGCGATCGGCATCACTGGTAATGGGCAGGTCAGCAACGCAGCGCAGCAGAAGGCAAGAAGGGAACACAGGATGTACGTACGCTGGGGTTTTGGGGATTAACCCCGATACCTCGTCGAGAGTCACCATGCCGAACGGGAGGTCGTGAAGATGAGCGAGCTACTTCCTACCATCTACTCTGTACTATGTAGAAATTGAGACGCGTCGGCAGTCGGCCAATTGGTCAGGACGCGTCTGCCGCATGGGTGGCGTAAAGTGGTGCGGGCCACAGCGGCATCGATCCAATGCCGGGGCAACGAGATCAGAAGCGGGGCATATGGCCGGTGGATAACCTCTCACCGAGCTTCGGCGCGCGTATTCAATCAGCGTAGAGGGCTTTGCTTAGGTGGGGGCCGTGTCACTGCCCCGCGGCCCCCGCCTGTGCCGCCATCGGCCAATCGCTTACGGTGTACATTAGGTACTCCGTACCGTCTGCCCCGCAGCTGCGAGGCCACAATTCTTCGGCCGCGTTCAGCCGTCAGCCGTCGTCAGCTCTTTGCTTTCGCTCATCAACATCCAGGCTCTTTATATCTTCCACTGCTGCCAATTTTTCGAACTTGGAATTTGCACAGTCGACTGTCTACGAGAAAACTTTCAGGAACTTACATTCGACAGATTCCACCATGGCGCAACAGTATGTTCCTCTCGTGTATTACGGCGTTGGTTTTTTTCAGCTTACTTACCCCGCCATAGGTCTGTGTTGATGCTCGGCGCGGGCTTCGTGACTAGTACGTAGCATCAATTTCGGTCTCAGGGACCTTTCAATAGCTGACCTTTTCAATTAGAGCCCACGCTTGATGTTCTGACCGACGCTGGCATTCCCGTCACGGTTGGTAAGTGAAGGCACCTTATCGAGAGTGGCCAAGAAGAACGGACTTCCTAACTCTTCGTCTGTAGCTTGCCGTACCCTCCAGACTGCGAAGGACCTTGCGGGCGACAACAAACTTGCCACCGCCATCTCTCTTGATGTCAACAATGACGAGGCCCTCGATGCTGAAGTCGCCAAGCACGACTTGGTCATCAGCTTGATCCCCTACATTTTTCACGCGACCGTCATCAAGTCGGCGATTCGCAAGAAGAAGAATGTTGTCACCACAAGCTACGTCTCGCCGGCTATGATGGAGCTGGACCAGCAGTGCAAGGATGCTGGCATCACAGTCATGAACGAGATTGGTCTTGGTATGCTCCTATTGCATCCCTCCACCCTTTTACCTTGATCATTGAGCTAATCGCAGTCCTACTTGCAGACCCCGGTATTGATCACTTGTGTACGTCTCACCTAAACCACACCCACTTTCCGGCACTAACCCAAATGTAGACGCTGTCAAGACCATTGACGAAGTTCACGCGGCTGGAGGCCAAATCACAAGCTTCTTGTCGTACTGCGGTGGCTTGGCCGCTCCTGAATGCTCGGACAACCCCTTGGGCTACAAGTTCTCGTGGTCCAGCAGAGGCGTTCTCCTTGCTTTGAGAAACCCTGCCAAGATCATCCAGGACGGCAAGATATTCGAGATTGCCTCCAAGGACCTCATGGGCACTGCCAAGCCGTACTTCATCATGCCGGGCTACGCATTCATCGCCTACCCCAACCGTGATTCTTCCATCTACGCCGAACGATACCACATCCCCGAGGCCAAGACCATCATTCGCGGAACGCTTCGGTACCAGGGCTTTGCCGCCTTCATTAAGTGTCTGGTACAGATGGGCTTCTTGGAAGACACGCCCATTGATGCTCTAAAGTCCCCCATTTCCTGGAAAGAGGCGACCCAGGCGATTCTTGGAGCTACTTCCTCGGACCCCAAGGAGCTCGAGGCCTTCATTACGTCCAAGGTCGAGTGGGAATCGGCCGAGGACCGGGCCCGAATTCTCTCTGGTCTCCGATGGATCGGCATCTTGTCTGACGAGAAGATTACGCCCCGCGGCAACCCTCTCGACACTCTGTGCGCTGTTCTGGAGCAGAAGATGCAGTTTGAGGAGGGCGAGCGCGACATGGTCATGCTGCAGCACAAGTTTGAGATCACGCACAAGGACGGCTCCACGGAGACCCGTACTTCCACTCTCGTTGAGTACGGCAACGAGAAGTACTCTGCCATGGCGAAGCTTGTGGGTGTCACGGGCGCTGTGGCGGCTAAGCAAATTCTCGATGGGACTTTGTCGGAGAAGGGTGTTTTGGCTCCCATGACGGCCAAGATCAACAACCCCATTATGAAGGAGCTCAAGGAGAAGTATGGTATCGAGATGAAGGAGAAGACTGTTTTGTGATGAGTTTATGAATGGGAGCATTGGTTGGTACGGTTGACTCATGGTCAGGCTTAAATCGACCAAAGCATAAAAGTAAAATAGGTGATGGAATGGAATGTATGGGTTGTGCACCACACACAAGCATATAGCAATATATATTGACGCACAATAACAATCGGTGAGTGATACCACAATGTCCGGAAGATGAAGAATTGTAAGTTCATCACGGCAGGATCTTGTAGAAAAACAATTTCTCAACTATCTTCATGAGGGACTTCAAGTGACACATCGCATCGCAAGTCAATCACACCACGATCAATGGCCAAAGTCGACCTACCAACCTACCAAGCTGACAAACAGCCTTTTCACACACACACAAACATGCAAGTAATCTCACAATAAGTAATCATTCATCATTACATACGTACAACACAAAATCAACGCCTCACATCGCCCCTCCCCCTCCCCCTTCCTCTCCCTCTGCCAGCCCCAGCCCCAGCCCCCGTCCCCGTCCTCCCCCTCGCGGCCTTAATATCCTTGCGCTCCTGCACAAAGTCCGCCATGATGCCCTGCAGATCGGGATTCTTGCGCGCAAGAAGCAACACATCCTCTGTAGTGACATTCTCACGAGAGGCATGGTTCGCGAAGCTTTCCAGATCAATAGCGATATTCTCTAAGGGGTCAAGGGTGTGAGAATACGAAGGAAGGAAGTATATACTTCAACTTGTGGACTTGTGGCAAGGGGAGGCGAGTTGGAGAGGGGGGGGGGGGATAGAATGGGTATGAAGAGGAGTTAGATACCTCGGCTACACGACTCTCCATACCGCGGACCATGAAACTCAACGCAGCATAAGACGGCAAGACAGACAGATACATCGAATAACAAGATGAAATACAACAGAGCCGCATCAAGGGAACGTACCAATCTGTGTCCATACTAACTCTGTCAACGCCCCGATGAATTGGGGCGTTGCATTTCGATTCCTTCTCAGGCACTCCTCGTCGACGATCTGTCCTACGGCGAACCACAGAGCTGCTTTGAGGCGCTGGGGGGGAAATTAGTGCTCGTGCTGCAAATAAAACGGGGTTGGAGAAGGGGGGGTGGGGGTGTACTTGGGCGTCGTCTTCGGGGGAGGGATCTACGTCGGCCATGGGTCGTGCTTGTGGTGGTGGCGGTGATGGTGATGGTGATGGTGATGGTGATGGTGTTGTTGTATATCAACTTTCAAGATGGATGAGGTGAGGTGAGGTTGAGAAGGCGGGTGGGTCATGACGGACTTGGCCCGTTTTGCAAACAAGCGTTAGCGGCCCAGGGTAGGTCGATAGTAGGTAATCGGGCGCATCATCCAGCGGGGCAGCCCCCGCAACTCGCCGCTGCGTTCGCCAATTTGGTGCGCTGGCAGAAATCAGGATCGCGTGCCATTTCACTGTTCAGTCTTGTAAGTTCTTGGATGGGCATCCACAGGATAATACTGGAATGGACGTTTGAGTGGGTTTATCTGAAAGGCTCTTGGATTTATACTCTTCTCACGAGGGAACAAGATGGACTTCCGTGCTGTTCAATATTTCAGAAATCCTCTAATTATGAATCAAAGCCCTGTAGATTATAATTATACGCTATGCTCGAAGCGCCATAATCCATAATGTATCCAAAAAAAACGTCGCTCAGCTTCTCACCAATGACCATATATAACAACAAACATCCCTCTCTTAGGCTCTCTCCCTCCTCAATACTGCGACCACCCCAGAAATGAAACACACACACATGCATCTAAGCTACACCCATTCCTTCACCGGCACACCCCTCCTCCTCCCCCCCTTCCCCCTCTTAGTCTTCCCACCCTTCTCACCTCCCATACCACCAGGCTTTGTCGGCGGCGCAGGCGGTGCAGGAGGCGTCGCCTTATTCACCTTATACACCGACAACCGACTACTCCCACCGCAAAATTCCGAAAGATTCCCCTCGCAAAGCATATGGCATTCCGTCGCAGGAGCAACCAGCGACGACGCCGCCAGACTATGCCCACAATAGCACTCCCTTCCGTACTCGGTCCCAAAGTACTCATAGTCCTTGCACCAGGTCGCGCAGACCTGATTCGTCATGTTTGAATGGGCAATGACCGGCCCCGTGAGCGCTCTGGTGCCGTTACCTTCGGTCTGGCACCCCACGAGGACGTAGTTGCCCACCGCGGCGGGCTGTTCAGGGTTTCCAGTCGTGATGTTAGGGTTCTGGTACAGCTCGAGGCGGCTGCTCGCGCCGCAATATTCGTAGGAGTCGCCCGAGCAGGGCATGTTGCAGTCCTCGAGGGGGGCTGTCTTGCTGCTGTCGGAGAGGTAGCTTCCGCAGTAGCACTCGGTGCCGTACTCGGTGCCAAAGTACTTGTAGGCTTTGCAGGTCGCGGCGCAGGCCTCGTTGGTCATCTTGTCGCTGACGGTGAGGCCTTGGCCGAGGGCGCGGACGCCGTTCCCCTCGGTCCAGCAGCCGACGAGGGTGTATACCGAGACGGTGGGTTTGTGTGTGAGTGTTGCGGTGGGGGTTGGTGTTGGAGGCGCGCTGGTAGTTGAGTAGAGCTCGATGCGATTGCCTGCGCCGCAGTACTGGCTGTTATCGCCGCCGCAGACCATGTTGCAGTCGTTGAGGGGGGCTGCTGCGCTGGACTTGTCCAGAGAATTGCCACAGTAGCCTGTTATTGTGTTAGCACAGTTATAGATAGAAGAGAAGAATGGATGAGAGAAATGAACGCAGGGAAGGTGATCGAAATGGACAAGCATCTTTCACGTGATACAGCAAGCCTCAAGTAATGAGAATGAGATTTTGGAAGAGAAAGTAGAATAGCAAAATATCTCACATTCGCGACCATACTCAGTACCCCAATATACATAGGCACTACAGTATTTGGCGCACTTCTCCAACGTCATGGTATCATTCACAAACGAAATCCCGCCCAGAGCCCGCGCGGAAACACCTTCAGTCCAGCACGCCACATGCTTGTATCCGCCGACGGCCTCAACATGACCAGGCGTCACCACCGCAGCACTGGAAGTCGTTGTAGTCGTCGTCGTCGTCGCAATCGGCGGCGCGCTCGGATCAATGCTGGAAGTGGTCAACGGGATTGTGGAAGAGGGGAGGGTTGTGATACCGCTACTAGGGGTCATGGTCGAATTTACCGGAGGCTGTGCCGCATCGTCACAAGCGCCCGCATCGGCAAAGGCAGCACACGTGCCGCCAATGCCAGTGAGAGCCTTGAAACTATCCGCCTTGTCTCCCGACACGACATCCACACGAGACTCGTACGCTAGGCCGCCGGGGATGGTGTGGTCTGCCGTAAACAAGGTGTACTTGCCAATGCAGGCACCCTTCTTCATGGCAACAGTAGCGTTCTGCAGGAGGGCGACCGGGCTGCTGTCCTGAGTGACCTTGTACGAGATGACGGCCTGAGCACCTTTGTTTCTGGCAGCCACATCGTTGCGGACGGCGGCGACGACAGTCAGGGCCCCCGAGGTGCCCTTGATGCAGCTCTGCGGTATTTGGAACAAGATGTCGTCCTGGAGGGGATACCCCTTGCCGTTGTTGTCGTAGAGCTTGCTCGTTCCGTCGCTGTTGTGCACGGTGACGTTGAAGGAAGAGATGCCGCTCGAGGCGGGAATGACAGCGTCAATGGGATAGAAATGAAACGTATCGTCGAAGCCTTTGCCGGCACCCTGTAGGGTACTCGTGATGACGCACGCGTCGGAGCCACAAGAGGCAGAGCCCTTGCGATCCTTGTACGTAAGCGTGACGCTCTTGGCGGCAGCGTCTGCGGACCCAGTCGCTCTAACGCGAATATATCCTGTGAATTGCAGAGCTGAGCCTCCCTTGGTAAGCGTGAGCTGCAGGCCGACCGGCTTGACGGTATAAGGGACCACAGGATCGCTGAGAACGACACCCGGGGGGACCACGTCAATCATCTTCTGCAACACCTTTTGACAAACAGTCTTGAACGTATTGGGATCGGCCAGAGTCGACATGGTCTTGTTACCATCGGCATTGTACACCTTGAAGTCCGAATTCTTGTTGTTCTTGACCGACGGACCCACTACCAGAGGGTTGGTAGTGTTGCCGCTGAGATACTCGGTCACGACTTTGTTGTCGAAGACGGCGTCGGTGGAGTCAAGGGGAGCATTGCCATTGACGATACCCTTGGGAGGTATTAGTTCGGGAAACTCCTCCGAGTGCACGCCTCCAAGGGTGTGGCCACAAGCGGTAACCTGGATCATCTCCTCAGTGGTGAAGCCCATGCGTTCAAACTGCTGTTGAAAAGTCACGACCGAGTTTTGCGGTTGAGGCACTCCCAATGAGCCAGCCGCAGACGCATCTTTTCTTCCGGCTCGAAAGGGGACGATTGGGCCGTCGGCGCCGCCACAGGACCGAACAGACATGTAGACTCCCAAGGCGAGCAAATCTGACAGAGGAGATCGAGTGGTGACGTAGGTCGACATGAACTGGAGCGTGGTTCGGTGTCCGGGCCCGGTGTTTTCCCCATTGTCCAGCTCGTATTGCAGTGAACCGTCGAGGCCGCCGGTTTTGAAGAACTTGTTGGCGGTGGACATGTCATGAAACGCTGATCGCAACCACTCAGCGGCATTGCGTCGGCCCGGACCCGAGGCTTCTGTGGTGCACGGGTTGATGGTGTCTGCGAACTTGCGAGAGCGAAACGAACTGATTTGAAACATGAGTTCCTCCAGTTCGTCAATGTCGGAAGGCCAGGTGGGGTCAGCCATGGCAGAAGAAGCCAGGCCGAGGCCCAGCAGGAGAGATGAAGCCTTCATGATGTGCGTGAGCAGAGTGACTAGAGCCTAGGGAACTGGGCAGTCTAGTTGGCGATGACTTGCTCCTCGACAGGAAAACGACAAGTGGCTGTACAGACGTCAGTCGCAAAGAAAAAACAACTAGGGCATGCGACAGTACTTAAGAACGCAAAAGCGTTTCAACGGCGGTTAGAAATACATGAGTCGACGAGAGACAAGGAGAGCGGCGAATCCTGTAGGCATGCATTAACGCGGTACGTACACTTCGCATAAGGTTTCGCACTGACGGCAACGCAGGTCGGGGCCCGTGACTACGGAGTATAGACGACTTGCAGTCTGCAGCACAGCAAAGTCGACAAGGTTGAGGAGCAGAGCAGCAGCATGGGGCTGTTTGACCAACTCGGCATCGGCGGCTCACCTGAGGGCATTCTCGTATTTTTGGCCAGGTCGTGTATCACGTTCACCAGGGGTGAGTCGCTGTCCGGGCGGCGTACAAGGACTGGTCAGCCGCAATGCGAGAATTGTGGTGTCGACGATTTGGGGGCGTCGCTGGAGGTTAACATGATGTGATCAACAGCCTTAGGGCAGGCAGTACCACACGATACCACGTCGTCTTATAGACTTCCATGCGATGATTCCGCTTGCTCCTATGTTGGCCACTTGGCCTGCGGTCAGCTAATAGCGAACGATGTGATGGGATGATGAACATACACTGTTTATTGTGCATTGTTCCCCCACATCATGTGCCTGCCCCTCAGTCGACCTGCCGACGTCCAATAAAAGCCTTTGTTCTGCCTCACCGCACATGGAGATATGCCGAGTCTCATCGTGCAGTTTAGTGTGCAGATTTCGGAAGTGGCTGACGGGGCGGAGATGCGCTGACACGACAAAAACAGGAATGCAACTTGCTGGACATGTGTGATCTGTCATTAGCTGTCCGGTGCGGCGTTGGACTTGGAACTTGGCTGTTTGCAAATTGCCAGCTGTCTTGCCAAGTTCCAACTAGGTACCTACAGTATCCAGTAATCCACCGATGTACTGCACTGTGCACATCTGGAAGCGAGCAGGACTCCCATTCGTCGACTCCACGCTCTAGTCGGCGCGGTTGAATAAACCGCCTTTGGTGGCTTTATCAGTCGAAGGAACGAAGACATCAGGAGGATGGCAGAGACCAGTGTGGCAACAGTGCACCGCCACACCGTGACATACATAGGTACCTACGTGAACGTGATACCACCACCATCACCATCACCACCACCACCACCACCACCACCACGCACGCTCATCTCGAGCGACACGGCACGTACGCATTCTGCCCCTGGTCGCCTTGATCGATTGCGCATCTTTTCCCCTTTTCAGATCGCATCGTCAAGATCCAGCGGGCGCAGTCAGACATAGCTGAGCATACTGGAAATGAGACCGGGTTTTGCGTCAAACACAAGGCCAAGGGCAGCCAAGCACTAGCCAAGACAGGCCACAGAGACGGCAAGTTTTTATGCCGCGGACGACGATGACTACTCATGGTAGGTGCATCGAAAACTGATTCTCGCGATGCCGGCGATAGCGCCTTGTTTAATGCTCGTCGGCCCAACCATTGGGCGTTGCCTCGTCCAAGTGTTCATAACGTCTAGGTTGCGTCGATCCGATCCTGCCGCAGCGGCTCAGAACGAGAGCAATTTGTAGCACTCGACTTCGACTCGGAATAGACTCGGAAACGACTCAAAAGTGACTCAGGTGAAACGATGTACGGCTTGGAAGCGACCTGAAGGCTTGGAAACCCGAGAGCGGCTCGAAATCGACACGAAATCGGCTGGGAAACGACTCGGGATCGCTCCTTCCCAACGCTCGCGTACATCAAACCGCCTACCAATGGCGGATTGAATCCAGCTCGACAGCCATCTGCCTCTGTTTCATCTCCAACCCGTGCTTGCTATCTGCATGATCAAGTCAGGAAGATCACATCCTCCATCCTCCATTCTGTCCATCGCCAACACCGACAAGCGTCCCTATTCATCATGGGTACACCAGTATTACTAGCCCTCAAAAACCTTCTTTGGACCATCCGCAGCCTCCAGCTCCTCTGCGCTACCCTTTTACTCGCCATCTTCTCCTACCTTCTAGTGGCCTTGCATGAGTACGGCCTCCAAATCGATGTGGATCTGCGCGCCGTCGAGGGCATCTCGGGCGCGGCCGTTTTGTACACACTCATAAATTTGTTGTCTCAGTGCTGCTTGGCAAGCGGTCTGGGATGCATGTCGCCTCTGGCCGTCGTTCTTGACGTTGGATTCATGGCCGGCTTCATCTTTGTGGCTGTTGTGAATAAGAACGGCGCGAGGGCCTGCCGCGGCTATACCGATTCGCCCTTTGATCGGGATCAAGGACAATTAGACGACAAGGCGTCTTGGCCCAACATGGACGGGCTGAACAGTCATTTTCGTCCTCATGCGGCGTGCGAGTTGCAAAGGGCCTCTTTTTTCACCTCCATTATTGCCATGTGAGATTCCTCGAGCTCTTCGCTTTCACGTGTGCAGGTTCTTGAGCGAACCTTCCTGGGCCTTGTCCACGCGAACATTGTTATGTATCTACCAGAAGGATGACAAGATAAATTCAAGTCCGATCTTTACTGATTGTATATAAATGTAGCTGCCTTTTTGTACTGTCTCTGCTCGCCGAATTCGTGCTCGTCTGGCACCGACGCAGGCAGTTGCAGAAGCAAGCAATGGACCTCACTTTCAAATCCCAGAACAAAAAGACTCGGTGTCCTACATTCCGCATAGATTGCTGGGCACGACTCTTCGGTCCCAACAGGAAGGTTCATGCCAACAAGTCTGGTGAAGTATCTGCTCACGGCGATCGCAGCCCCAGCCCCCATCAGGCCAACTCCCATCGTCAGGGCACCGCTCGTGAGGTCACGGATATTGACGACTACTGCCAGAGCCAGTACCTCGAACACGACGATCACGGGACGGGCACCATGTCTACGCCGCGTTTTGTGCGCAATGGATCCCAATATGCTTCTGGAATCAATCCACCTATTGACTACGATGACAAAGCAAGCCACTCGAGCAAACATGTATAGAGCCTAATAGACGACTGAGTGATGGGATTGAATGGTGGCTCGCAAATGCATACAAAGGTCAAGAAGAAAAGCTTTACGCAGACCTGATGTTACCTAGTGCGTACGATGTTGACTATTCCTCACAGCGTTTATACACGTAATTGTTGCATGAGATGACACGCTTCTATATAACCTTGGGAAATATATCGCAGTTTCGAAAACTTCTCTTGACTTCGACGTGACAGCTACACGTACAACGACGCCTTCTGCATCATTTGTTATATGGTCATGATTACGGCTCTGCGGAAAATAAGCAGTCATTAGGCGGGCTGTCCTGGAATGTGCAAATGACTAGAGCCTTGATGATGGGGTGGGTGTATTTCTTTGTACGGCCCCTTTCAGTATGTTTCGTGCCGAGCATAAAATCATGCCTCTGCGGCAATTTTGCAAAGGATGCCAAGTAAGCAAGCACATTATATATACATAAACCGTTCTAAAAACGACACATGACCAACTCAACACGCTTTTCGTGCCCTACCCGTCCCAGACGCGGTAAGATCTCGGTCCTTTTTCTACGATTCCCATCTTCATCTTTGTACAAGATGCATGTCTAGCCGAGTAACGCATCCGCGCCAAAGGTATATATGTAGACAGTCAAAATCTCCTCACAAGGCCAGCATCACCCCCTTCACTCCCCCATATGATGATGATGCTCCATCCCCATCCCCATCCCCATCCCCGTCCCCTCCTCCCTCTCGTCCCCCCACCCCCCCAATCCCCCCTCCAACCTCTCCAACTCTCGACTAAAAAAATCCTGCTCCTCCCTCAACGCAGCTCTCAGATCCCTCGCAATCTTATCCGGATACCTCCTCAAATTAATCCAGTGCGTCAATCCCCGCAGCGCTTGCTCCAGCGGCAACGCAGAATCCACATCAGCATCTATATCACTCCCCGCGAGCCACTCATCCCTCAACTCCGGCCGACAATGTAAATAAATCGCCGTAATGACCCGCATGTTCGATTGACGCCATTTCCGTCCACAGTATGGAACCTGGTTCTTGACCAGTTTGAGGGTGTACAGCCGGAGTTGGGGCTGGGGAATCCGGAGGGCTTTGCGGAGAATGGTGGAGGATTTGTACTGCACGAGGAAGAGGTTCCGATGGGCTTTGTTTTTGCACATCTTTTGGAGGACGCGGAGGTAGTTGATGAGGGAGAAGAAGTTGCGCCAGGAGAAGTCGGTTATTAGGGGTTGTTCTTCGGGGAGGGGGTTAATGGGGTAGCCTAGTTCGTCGACGCGGGGGCGAGGAGGGCCGCCGCCGCTGGTGGTGTCTTCTTCTTCTCGTTGTTGTTCTCTTGGAGGCTGCTCGGGCTCGTCGGAATTTCCGTTGGCTGGGGGCTCATTCTCGTCCGGGTTTGAGGTCTCGTTGGACTCCTCCTTGGCTGCGGCCTCGCGCTGCTTGCTACGTGCCTCGGCCTGTGCGATCGACTCGGCTTCGGCTTGGCACCAGGCTTGATAGGCGGCCCAATACTTGGCGTCTCTCTCGCTCATGTGGGTTGGGGGTCTGGGGTCGGTGGTGTCTTGGGCTTCCGTCGCCTTGGCTAATGGTCTGTTTCTCTTGATGGGTGGGGGCGCTGCGTCGTCGTCACTATCCTGCGCTGAGTCCAGCTCGCTTTCATGTGGCGGCTTCTGTTGACCGTCAGGGTCCGTTTGTGCGGCTTCCCCGACTTGACACGACTCCTCATTTTCATTTCCTAGGTCGCTTTCCGACTTGTCTCTGAATTTGGAGCGTAGGTTACAGAACTGGAAGAAGCTGAGTAAAACATGTAAGCAGAGGCATGCCACTCAAAACATCGTGCCCTGAGAAAGTAAAAGCAAGGAATTCGTGTTGGACGTACCTATTCTCCACCCTGTCCATCTTGCTATCCACAACCTGCTGCACATCCTGATGCGCAAACAGCTTCAGCACGAGCGGTATGTAATTCGAATCCAGCAAAAGTTGTGTCAAGTACTCGAATTTGAGTACATCTGTCGATATGAAACAATTTTGGTCAGTCATGTTGCTTAATTGGCGATCTCGACTCGTGAGAAGCTGCGATGTGCTTCAATCCGAGCGCTAACAGATTCAAAGGGTACCTCGAAGGATGAGAGCAAAAACTTGAAATGAAGAGAACAAAAGAAAAACGAAGACACAAAGGCACAAACTAAGGAGAAAAGAAGAAAACTTACGTGAAAGCCTCAGCCACTTGAGCAACAACACCAAGATACCCGTCATAGCCTTAGTCGTAATCTCCCGCGTCCTCGCCGCATCAACCTCCTCCGGTGACGGTTCCAGCTCCTCCTGCGCCATAATCTGACCAGACTGATCCATCATGCCCCTCGGCGCGTTTCCATACGGGCCACCACTATTGTACCCCCGACCCCCCGCCATTGGCCCTCCAGCATTCATCTGCATCTGCTGGTTCGACTGCTGGGCCACAACCGCCGTGACATTGACCAGAATCGGTCGCAGAAGCACAATGACCAGAGACTGCAGGTGCGGAAGCGCCTCTTTGTAGAAGTGCTCCACGGCTACCAGGCGTTGCTTGTCCCGCTCGGATAATCGCTCTGGGTGCGGACCAAAGTCTACCTCCACCTCGGTATGGCTGTGTTGAATGGGGCGAGCAGTGGATTTTCGGGACCTGTTTGACTTGGTGATTTCATGCTGCACGGCCTTCACCTCCCGCAGGATCTCCCTCTCTTCTGGAGTTAGATCAACGAGATCGAGGAGACTCTCAACATCGTCATCGCCTAGGCCGTGGTTTTCTTCCAAGTTATCGTCGTCATCATCGTCGTCTTCGGCCCATCCACGTTCGAATTGGAGGAACTGCTCTCGCGCTTCCCACATCTGTCGCATGGCTCTTGTCATGCGGACCCGCGTGGAGAAGAGCTCGCCGGCTTCTAGAATCGAGGCGGGAATGTCGCTGCCTTCCCATCTCCGACTGACGATGGACTCGTCGATGCCGGCCATGCCCTTTCCACCGGCGCTATTGCTAGTCGCATCAAGCGGAGGATACATGAAGGGAAAATTCTGGTTCGTCTGGTAGTTTTGTTTCTTCGCCGACTTACCGCCTGGGCCAGGCGAGGGCGGTGGCGAAGGCGCAGGCGTGGCGATGTGCACTGGTTGATTTAAGATGGATGCACCACCAGACTGAGATAGCCCGGGTGTTGATATGATGCCATTGTTGCTATTCAAGCGCCATGTTTGGTTTGGTATCGGGGGAAGCAGCGAGTTATTTTCGTCTTCAATGGGAATCCGGGGCTGGGGAGGGATGTAGGCAGGATATTTGGAGGTGATTTCCTGTCGGAACACGTGATAGTCGAGAGGGGAAGCCGTAATGGTTGTGGTTTTGTCGGCGCTGCCGTCTTCCTTCATTTCGGACATGACCTCCTTTAACGCGGCCAGGTCCTTGGTTCCGCCGAAGACGAGTAAGATGGACTTCCAGAACAACAAGAAAATCTGTGCATTTCCAGCCTCCGCGTCAGACTACCACTTTGTTTCTCACGTTGATTCCACACAACAGCAAAGAAAAACATACCTGAGTAAGCGGCATTGCGTTTTGGTCATCCCATCGCAATTTCGACGTCGTCATCAGCATATAATCCACCAAGGACGGCTCCAACTCCACTACCCAAGCTTGTCAGTAACCAGAATACACAAATCCAGACACACACATTTTTCCTCTGTATCTGAATAGTGCACGACTCACACAGTGCTTTGTACGACAACGCCGTGCCTTCCGGATCATTCAACGTCTCCTGAATAGCAATATACATAATAGTCATGAGATTCATTAATTCGTCCTGCGCTTCCTGCGGGCTCGCTTGCTCGTGAATATCTCCAGACCTGTGACATCAGAATTAGCACGTCCAGCCAAGTCCCCACTTGCTCTATGATAAGCAAGTATCTCATTACATCCCTGAATTTGGGGTCGGAAGGCAAGAAAAGACTCCCTTACCAATGCGATTCAAAACAGCTCCTCAGAGCCTCCCATATAACAGGCAACGCCTCCAACGAGGTCAAGCACTTCACGCCCTCCTTGATAGCCTGCAGCTGCGACGCGCTCGCAATCGAGCGGCTTTCCTCATCCGCAGTAGTCGCCATGGCCGTATCTCCCCACCGTCCCAAGACCAAATATACAATCTTGCCAATGGACGCCGACTTCAAGGCCGCATCGTTGGATTGAACCCCTTCAATGGCAGCGCGCACAAACCGAGTCCTCGTGTCCTGTTCGGCGTCCTCCCACGACGCTTGGCCGTCTGTGTCCTGATTCCAATGCCACTCGAATGCGGTTTGGGCCGAATTCAGCCGCACCCACTGCCAGAATTGGTAGACGAACCACTCGTCGATTTCTTCCGCGTGCGGGCCCATGTCTTCATAGACAAAGTCGTAGGGAACGGGCTCGTTTCGGCTTGCTTCGGCGACGATGCGGCGCAGTTGGACGAGGGATAGGGAGTCGGTCGGCGGGGGGTTCTGTTGCTGCTGCTGCTGCTGCTGCTGCTGTTGTTGTTGTTGTTGTTGTTGTTGTTGTTGTTGTTGTTGTTGTTGTTGTTGTTGCTTCTGCCGCTGCTCCTGCTTTTCCTGCTGCTCCTGCTTTTCCCGCTGCTCCTGCTTCTGTCGCTGCTTCTGTGCCACCTTCTCCGCCCTCTCCTCCGCTGCAGCAGAAAGCCCAGCGGCAAATGGATTTTTCTGGCGATCCAGAAGCGATGTCGACGATTCCGCGACCGGCGATCCCTCGATATGCCCCGTGCCTTGACCACCCGCAGCTGGTACTCCCGTATCGGCCGTATCCTCCACAGGCTGGAGCGGGTCGGGCCCGAACCCTGGGACAGATCCCGATGCAGGCCGCATGTTCTATTCTTTCTTGCTTTTCCCTATTTCGTTCGATGCGGAGGAGAGTCTCGAGAGTTGTGCTGTCGAGAGGCTTGGATGTCGGTCGAGGAAACCTTTCACGCTAGGGATGTCGCACACGCTGACGTTGCTAGAGGCATTGCGCATCAGGCACGTGCTGGGGGGGCTCGGTCTGGCTTATGAGCTGCAATTCTCGGTGTTGCTTACGTGCTGCAGGTGCCCGTTTTCGGTTTCATATCATGGATACCGCGTGTCGTGACGTATTGAAGGCGTAGTCGTATGGCTGGGATATGATATATCCGAAGCTGTGTCGTCGATCGCGCAAAACGGCGGCTGTTGTTCCAAGTTTGGCGGCGTGGCTGGCTAGTGGATACCCTGTCTCAGCAGCTCATTGGCCACATGGCGCATTTGCCCCGGCTGTAATCCCGTGAAGTTTGAAACCCCTTGACAACCATAGTACAATCGTTATTGTGCACAGCATTCAATACTCTGAAGGATTGAAAAGTGCTAAATCAAGATAGGAAAAAAAGGATATCTACTGCTTCATAAAACGCAGCTGCTAAACAGAATCCCAGCCCTACACGGTTCCAAAACGCCCATCGCCGTCTCCCTACCTACTCTGTGGTCCGCGCCCTAATCACTCTCACTCTCACTCTCCCCGTCATCACGCTTCTCCCCAGTCTTCATCTCCTTATTCTTCGCTCTCTTCCTCAATTTCTTTATCCGATTCAACCTCTTCTTCTTTTCCTTTAACTGCTCCTCTTTTTCCAGCGCCCGCTTCGTCTCCATCTGATTCTTCTCTTTCAGAGCCTGCATCTTTTTCCTTTCCGCTATCCTCTTCTTCTTGCCCGGCCGCTTCCTCTGCCTCTTTTGGTCCTCCATGTCTGTGTCTGCGTCTGCGTCTGCGTCTACACGCGTCGACGTGTTACCGCTCTTGCCCTTGGTCCTGCGCGTGACAACCATGCGGGTCACTTTCCACGGATAGGCCATACCCCAGGAGGGTTGGTGAGATTGTAGGAGAACATCCTCGCCGCTCACGGCCGCGAAGCGGTACTCATGTTGGAGCGCGGGGGGTATGTGGTTTGCGAGGTAAAAGGACTGCGGGCGGGGGTGAGCTAAGCCGCCTTCTTGGGGCGGTGTCGAATCGTCTTCGAGGGTGACTTTGGTGGGAAGCCGCGAGGAGAAGAGGCGGAACTCGAATTCGCCTGCGTCGTTGTCGCGAGGCTCGTCTTGGGCTGCGCTTTGAGCGCGGGGCAATGTCGGCGAGATTTGCGGTCGGGGGGGTTCCTGGCTAGTGTCGTGAGGACTATCTAAACCCAGCGACTTGGCAATCTGCGCATTGAGGCGCGCCTCCAAGGCTGTGTCGATGGTGTCGTTTGCTCCGTCGCTCCATGACTGCGCAGTTGAGGCGTCGAGGTCCTCACGACGGACTCTGGTTGGGGTGTCAGCTTAATTGGTATTATATGCGGCTGGTACTGTGTCGCGGTGACTGACCTTTTGGCATCGGGAAGATCAAACATGTCTGATCATTTCGCAGCCTCGTTGGTGATGTTTGCCGCTGATGCTGGTTGCATTAGATGGGGCCGCAGATCTTATCTTATCGGGCGTTGCGAGAGCGGATACATTAGGTACCTGGTACCTATGTAGTAGGGACATGGGTGTGCCACGGATGAATGTTAGAGCGGCAACTATGTACATATGTATACTGTGTACGGAGTATGTACATACATGCTCCGTAACAACGTAGCGTTCAAGTCGGGTAGTCCCGGCTAACCGGCCACTCCCGCCGACCCTTGGAACCCCCCCCCTAACCGGTCGGGGTTAAATCCTTCACGAAACACGATGCCATCCTGCAATCGCGTTAGATGGCAAATTGGGAGAATCGCACATGGCCAAAATAGCCCATAGACTCAGCATCATCGCTATTACTCGCTTCACTGAGAATAACCTTCTAACAGGCTCCTCAGGCCGTTCAGTGACAGTCTGGCGTATTCTTCCGTCGACCGACAAAAGTTGCTTTGTTAATGTAAGTGGCGTTCACATTGCCCAGGGGGGCAGGGCCCACGATCTCGGGCCCCGTATCCGTATGTAACGGCGCCACGCGCCGTAACATAGATGCAAATGAAGGAACTCAACGTCCCTTGTAAGTTGTTGATCACGGCTTCAAAAATATCATCTCCGCAGCTCCGCTTCCAGAATTTCTTGCGCAGGGTGGTCCAAAAGCGCCGGCGCCGCCGACGCATCAGCAAACTCGTCATTTCTTAAAATTTCGTCATGATGAGTTTTTGTAAATTGTTGCACCTGATGCCATTGCCAGCGGCCATCTACACCGCAAATGCAATGACTCCGACAATGAACGATGCATACAAGGGCTTCCAAGTTCCATACCCGTTATCCTACCTAGGTTTAAGTAATCACTGCACCGCCACCATCGACGACATGGAATCATGGATTAGATACTGATAGGTATCTATGTATGTAGTCGCTCGCTGCTTCCATGAAAGCGTCATACGGACCATGAATCATCGCTTGTCATCTACAACACTCCAAAACCTCGACCGACGGCATATCCGTAAAGCTGCCAAAAAAAACCGAGTTCATTTTTCTATGTGTACGGGGTTTGTCCGAGTTCCTACAGGCTACCAGTTCAGCGCGGAGAATGAGGAATGGGAAATGACATCGTCCTCGTAGCTTGTAGGTATGTACATGTTTCGCAACCAGCAGTAATAAGTATTGTCACTTGTGCGATGCATAAGATTTGGTGGAGCGTTGACCAGTACTTCAGTTTATGAAGATGTACAAAGTGTAGAGTAAGACACTGAGAGTAAAGACTCAAGAGAGACGAGACAAGAGTCAAGAGTCAAGACAGATAAATACATCACAGTACGGAGCGCAATCCCGGCACATATTCGTCAAGTTCCAACTTTCCTCACGCCTGCCGCCCAGCCAATTTCCAAAAGCCGCGGAGGGGGAGATTATTTTCTTTTTTTTTGCAAAAAGCTATGCCTCCAAAAAGCTCCGTGTTCCCACCCTGCGTGACCTGCATCCCCCGCTCCATCCAAGCATACTCCGTATATGTATCATAACAGAATCTTCCCATCAGGCCATAGGTAACTTACAAGGCCCAGTCCACCGCAGAATATTAAACTCTAATCCATGCAACGAACCGTTGAATCATGCTGTGAAAAAAAGAGCCAGACAGCCTATAGGTGTCAGGTACTCTATACGGAGTACTCCGCAGATGCATCATGCATGCATATATACAAATTTGGTGGGTCTGTTTTCCTCACCATGACAGTAAAAAAAGTACGGCGGCGGAGCAAAAAGAGCCCACTCATAAACTCCATCCGCCATTTCCGCACAGACTCGAGAGACTTTCCTTCACCTTTTCTTACAACTTTCCTACGCGCTTTCCAATGCAAAATTTCCCTCGTGCCAATGTAGACTCCAAGTACCTCGCAATTGCAAAGAGCACTTGTCGGCGTAATTTGCAAACTTTTTTTCCATACCGGACGTTCTTCCCAGACGCTGACCCGGTGCGGAAAAAAATTGGCTCATTACGCCGACAGCTGGTTGCGAGGTAGAAGAGCGTCAAGAATCAGTAACTTTGCAGCCAAAAAAAAAAAAAAAAAAAAAAAAAAGA
>SRPX01000520.1:0-17984 GCA_018360215.1 Claviceps spartinae
ATGTACATAATATTCCCACTTTCCACAGTTTGGGAAACTTAGCTCTTCAGTCAAAAAGAAAGTTCCATTTTGCCCCCCCAATTGCTTAACACATACACCTACGTACCCGGGACAAGTGGCAGAGACCGAAGCATGTGAGTCGTGACAGCCACTCGCCACCGGACCGCTAAAATGGATGCACACGAGCATGTTACACACGCCATACATACATGGAGGTGCATTAGCCTACCAGGTTGTGTTCCTGACTGATAGTGTTGGTCCTTAAATTCGTCGCCCTGCGATCATTGCTCAAGTTACTCCGTAACCTAATAATAAGTGATCTGTCATTTCGTACGGGCGCGTACAGTGTGAGGCCGGGTAGATATTGGCTCTACTCGCTCGCGCTATGTAAGGAGTCAGGACCGGTGTGGCATGGTGTGCACTGTGCACTGTGCGGTAACCTGTATCATGTATCATGTATGAGACTAACAACACCTCTCCCTCTTTCTTTCTCCTCTTTTATTATTGCTTCTTTGACAGCTTCCCTGAATATCTACCTAATAAATGTGTCCGCTCAAATATTACGTATACGCACTCTCGCAATATAATTTCAGCGGATAGCCTCATAAAGTGGAAAAACAAACACCTCATCGCATTCTTTTAAGCCACTTGTGCAACTTATCTACTAAATTAAGCGCAAGAAATGGTCGACCATAAAAGTACCAGCAATGACATACTGTCGCCAGTTATAGAAGCATTGTCGGGACCCCGCGTCACTGATCCAGCGGCTATGACTGAACTGAATAATCTTGGTAACGAATCACTCGTCTCAGCACATTGTCATATAGAAATATCGTTCTAACTCTGTTTCAGCGAAAGAAAACCAAACAGTAACGAAGAACAACTCAACTGTGGCAGTCAAAGGCGCCAAAACAAATTGGCACACGCCAGCAAGCCTGGACATAAGCAATAAGTCTCACAAGCAAATACATACTGTATTAGCTTCCGCCAACTTTGAGTATCTTGAGCAAATCGCGCTTCGCACCCGTAATGCTAGAGATGAAAGCTCAGCAAGTGGCGTCACTTGCGCCATTGATTCAGGGTCTTTTACATATGGCATGAACAATCTAGTGCTCAACGTCGCCTTCTCTGACGATGTTTGCTGGATTGCTAGGATTCTGAAGGCCCCAGTAGATCCCTCTTGAGTCTTACACCCGCCAACATGAGGTTGCTATGCTGAGCGAAATTGCAACGATGAAGACACTGAAGAGTCGTACAACGATACCGGTTCCAGAAGTCTTCGCCTTTGATGTTTCGCCTTCCAATAAATTTGGCTCCCCATATGTTCTTTTGGAATGTCTCAAGGGCAAGACTCTCCAAAAAACCATGGCAAGGGAAGTACCTGCCGACTTCAAACAGCACGTTGCGTCTCAGTTGGCAGATGTCTTGTATCAGCTGGAGAATCTGACGTTTGATCGACTTGGACGAATCTGGTGCGGCGAAAATTGCGATGAGCCTCCTCGAATCATTCCATGGTGATCAAGCGATGGATCTTTAGCAACTCCATGCGTCCAAACATCGCTAGAGTGGTTCTACAAGTATAGACAGAAACAGAACCGGCAGGCACTTAAAGAGCATGCCGATGACCCAGAGTGGAGAGCCGCTTGCTGGATTCTGAAGCAGGCTACATCTCACATCATAGTTGAGGACAGGCTTTATGGTCCATTTCCCTTATGCCACTTCGACTTACATTACGGAAATCTTCTTTTTGATGACGAGTATAACCTGACAGGAGTGGTTGATTGGGATGGAGCTGCGACCGCCCCTCTAGAACGTCTGGCTGTTTCGCCGGAATTCATTACATTCCCTGGCATATCGGATGAAAAGAACCAAGTCATTCTCGACTTCCGAGCTACCGTTCGTGACTGTTTGCAGGAGCTTGTTAGTGAATCGGACCCAAAAACATCAGCTAAGAAGAAAAAGACGACGCTTTCTATGATACTCGGTTCGAAACAGGCCGACATCACTCACCGATGCACCTACAGTTGCCCGTACCGGGCAATTTGGGACGGTCAAATGGTGGCTAAACTGATCTACGGAGACCATGTGTCGTGGGAGCAGCTCGTCGCGGCGTACGGAGAAGTGAATTACTACAATTATTGATCAGGCTAGAATGAGAGACAACATGAAATTGCCCTTTCTGCTATACTCATAGTCCCTGGGTCGAAGTTGGAAGCTCCTTCTGTGCAAGGTCATATTTCCAATCCCGGTATATCAAGAATCTACCATAGGATTCATCAGATGAGGACTCAGAAAATCTTGTCTCGAGACTCTGGGCTCTCCCACTCCTTCGTGGCATCCCAGGTCGTGGTAGGCTTGAGTTCCATCTTTCGTTCCGTCAAAACATCCAAGGGACGCAGCTTGATCCCCGGAAGAGTATGCGATAGGTCCCTGACGATACGTGGATTGTGCTTAACTTCATCAAAAGCACGTACTCTCTTGCGTAAGATTCCATGTCTGCCTTCAATCGTGGATGGTAATATTTGTCCCACAATACTTGACATCTCAGCAGGCGGCTAGGTAGTCGGCTAACGAAGACGTTCAATAAAAGAAGAGAGGATTCAGGCTCACTTTCATCGTACGTAAAAGCTGCAATCACCCCTGATCTTCAATGAATGTATCGTTGTAAAGAACGATGACGATGCTATCACAATCAAGCAGAAGGGACAAGGGAAGAAACTCGCACTTATAGTCTTATTGACGTCGAAGATGAGGAAACGAGAAAGCAGAAGTACGTGGACGGTGGAGCAAGCGCAGCCGCTGACAAATCATAAGAGGCTTCAGGTTGGCAAATTACCTATCGCAATTGCCAATGTTACGCCCCACGTACTTCTGCTTCCTCGTTTCCTCATCTTCGACGTCAATCAATGCGAGTTTCTCAAACACCCACCGGTGCTGAATCCTGATGAGGCCCATGGAGCACCTGAAGCCGAAGAAGCACACGAAATAAGAGCACGCCTTCCCCAGAGCACCCAAGGACCCGCCACCATGCAACTGGCATAGGTAGGTAGGTACCTACCTTGAAGCTTCGCTAAGTTCGCTTTACGCCTTTTTTTTCATCAACATCGCAAATCAATACAGCTTTGATATAGAAGGAAATACTTCGGCTAGAGATCCTCTGAGGCCTAAGCCGTTTATTGTTTTGAATGGAAGACATTTCCGTCCCAAGTCCCTTATCAGGCCCTCGTCACACTCACAACAGGCTGGACAGTGTGTACTATTCCCTTGTCAGCGTACGGCCAGATAGCATGTCAGAATAAGGCTCATACTTTGAAAACGGTCAGTACCGTTAGGCTAGTTAGCCATCCCGCAATCAGGCCAGTCACAATCGCACGGAGGCAGAGCAGTGAGCCTGTGATGGCACAACCAGCATTGCGGGAAGGTGTCTGGGATTTCCCCACGAGACATTCGTTCTGGCGAATCAGACTTTGACTCTTCTGATGCCGGAGGCCATGGATCGGCTGGTGCGGGAGACCATGAGCCGGCTGGTACAAGAGACCATGGATCGGCTGGTACAGGAGACCATGGATCGAAAGACGTTGTGTCGAGGGGCACTGGTTCGGGAGGCATTGTCTCGGAAGTTACTGGCTCGGGAGACAATGGAATTGGAGACGTTGCAAGTGAAAGCAAAGACACTGGTTCGAAAGGCATTGTCTCGAAAGTTACTGGTTCGGGAGACGTTGGTCTGGGAGACGTTGGTCTGGGAGACGTCGGTCTGGGAGACGTCGGTCTGGGAGACGTCGGTCTGGAAGACATTGCGAGTGAACGCACTAATGATACAGGTCTCGGATAATCTGTAACAAATGGGATGAGTTAGACTTGTGTGAAGGCTCGAGCCTCGAGTTGTGTGAGTGTGAGGAATCATCCTCAATATATGTAGTCGACGCGCGTCGTGCTGTTGAGCTAGGCATGACCCTACCAAATCACGCGTGGAAGCACACTTACACCATGTGAATATAGAAGTTGTCAGCCGTAGGGCGGTATACCCAAATGCGTTTATTGCTCTGCTCCGGCGGTCGACATATGACGTGCTGTAAGCCCCCCCAGGCGCCGATCTGTCTGCTGCCCTGGTACGCAAAGATGGCGTATTCATATCCGACCTGTGACTCGTCGTTTTGGGTACCCGGTACCATCGGTTGAAAGACGCTCTGCCAGGATTGTCGGTCGAACCCTCACCTTCAGGCAACCATCTTGTTACTCCGCACTTGTGTGATATCGTCTTGATTATCATCACTGTCTGTCTGACACTTCATTTGTGAGATGTTGTTATCACCGGTTGTTATACTATTTGTTACGGTTGGAAATGCTCTGCCAGGTATTCGCGACGTGCGTCAGACTGGTCTCACGTGCTACTTTTATTGTTCTTTTTTGGTGTTACATCTTATTGTATGCTGAGGCATCTGGAGCCACTATGCGACACATCCGACATTCAACATGACGGGAAAGTTCAAAGAGTCTAGGCGCTTGGTAAAATGAGGGCCAGGAAGCCAACTGAGGAAAGAAAAGGGAGAGAGGATCCAGGGATCTGGTATCATGTTCCTTTTTGTCTTGTTTTAACTTTTTAGTTTTAAGAGTTAGTTGCTCTTGGGAGGATCGTTACCGTCTATTATCTCCTCAGTCTGATATTCCATTGAATCTATCCATCGTTTTCTTCTCGTCTTTTCTAAGTGAACCAAGATCTTGTTCTTCGTCTTTCTGGACATCCGTCAGAACTTTGTCCGGAAATCCGCTACCAACGGTCTTCCACATGGCGACACCACTGCGTGCTTCGTTACTGCCTGACAATTTAAGCAGTATGCATCAACTTGGGTATCATCTGTGTACCTACCTAAGGTAGTAATGTACATACATACCGTACCCGGGAGTGTGAGATGAATTCCCCGGACAAGTGGCGCCTCCGCACTCGCCACCGGACAAGCATCACATGTTACATCTACATACATACACTTATAAGTTGTCCTTCCACATAGTAGATAGGTACCTAGTGTTTATCCTTGGCTTCGTTGCCTTTTACTCAAGTTACTCAGTCAGTGACTCAGTGGATCGGTCAGCTCGCACGGGCGCGTATGGTTGTCAGTTGTGAGGCGGCAGGCGACAGGCCTATTCTATTGGCTCTACTCGTTTGCGCTAAACCGGAGTGCACTGTGCGCCGTACCTCTCTCTCTCTCTTTTCTCCTCTTTTATTACTTCTTCGACAGCCTCCATGAAAACTTAATTGCATGAAAACTCAATTGTTTTATCCGCTCACACATTGCGTATAGTACCTCATACGCACCCTCGCAATATAAATTGCAGCGGACAGCCTCATAGAGTGGAAAAACAAACGCCCCACCGCGTTCTTTGAAGCCACTTGTGCAACATACCTACCTATCTACTCCTCATTAAGCGCAAGAAATGGTCGACGATAGAAGTACCAGCAATGACATACTGTCGCCAGTTACAGTAGCATTGTCGAGACCCCACGTCACTGCTCATCCAGAGGCTACGACTGGACTGAACAATATTAGTAACGAATCACTATTCTTAAGTTCTTAACACATAGAAATATCGTTCTAATTCTATTTCAGCGAAAGAAAACCGAACGGTAACGAAGAACAACTCAACTGTGGCAGCCAAAAGCGCAAACGCAAATTGGCATACGCCAGCAAGCCTGGACACAAGCAATAAGTCTCACAAGCAAATACATACTGTATTAGCTTCCGCCAACTTTGAATACCTTGAACAAATTGCACTTCTCGCCCGTAACGCTGGAGATGAAAGCTCAGCAAGTGGCGTCACTTGCGCCATTGATTCAGGGTCTTTTACTTACGGCATGAACAATCTAGTGCTAAACGTCGCCTTCTCCGACGATGTTTGCTGGATTGCTAGGATTCTGAAGGCCCCAGTAGATCCCTCTTACACCCGCCAACATGAGGTTGCTATGCTGAGCGAAATTGCAACGATGAAGACACTGAAGAGTCGTACGACGATACCGGTTCCAGAAGTCTTCGCCTTTGATGTTTCGCCTTCCAATAAATTTGGCTTTCCATACGTTCTTTTGGAATGTCTCAAGGGCAAGATTCTCGAATCCACCATGGCCCAGGAAGTACCTGCCGACTACAAGCAGCACGTTGCGTCTCAGTTGGCAGATGTCTTGTATCAGCTGGAGAATCTGACGTTTGATCGACTTGGACGAATCTGGTGCGGCGAAAATTGCGATGAACCTCCTCGAATCATTCCATGGTGGTCAAGCGATGGATCTTTAGCAACTCCATGCGTCCAAACATCGCTAGAGTGGTTCTACAAGTATAGACAGAAACAAAACCGGCAGGCTCTTAAAGGGCATGTCGATGACCCAGAGTGGAGAGCCGCTTGCTGGATTCTGAAGCAGGCTACATCTCACATCATAATTGAGGACAGACTTTACGGTCCATTTCCCTTATGCCACTTCGACTTACATTACGGAAACCTTCTTTTTGATGACGAGTACAACCTGACAGGAGTGGTTGATTGGGATGGAGCTGCGACCGCCCCTCTAGAACGTCTGGCTGTTTCGCCGGAATTCATTACATTCCCTGGCATATCGGATGAAAAGAACCAAGTCATTTTCGACTTTCGAGCTACCGTTCGTGCCTGTTTGCAGGAGCTTGTTAGGAAATCGGAGCAAACAACACCGACGAAGAAGAAAAAGACGACGCTTTCTATGATACTCGGTTCGAAACAGGCCGACATCACTCACCGATGCACCTACAGTCGCCCGTATCGGGCAATTTGGGACGGTCAAATGGTGGCCAAACTGATCTACGGAGACCACGTGTCGTGGGAGCAGCTCGTCGCGGTGTATGGAGAAGTTAAGTATTACAATTATTGATCAAGCTAGAATGAGATACAGTATGAGTTCGCCCTTTCTGCTATACTCTTAGTCTGGGACCCTGGGTCGAAGGTGGAAGCTCCTTCTGTGCAAGGTAATGTTTCTAATCTCAGGTATACCAACTGTCAACACTCTACCAGAGGAGTCATCAGATGAGGGATCGGACTCGACTCAGGTCTCAGACAATCTTGTTTCGAAACTCTGGGCTCCTCCACTACTGTCACTCCTCCGTAGCATCCTAGGACCTAGGGCACGGTAGGCCCAAGTTCCATCCTTCGTTCTAACTTCTATCAAAACATCCAAGGAACACAGGTTCACCCCCGGAAGATTATGCGATACCTAAGACCCTGTCGATACGTGGGTTGTGCTTAACTTGATCAAAAGTAGGAGCTCTCTTGCGTAAGGTTCCATAGCGCGATCGCTGATGACTATGTATGTATATGCTCTGTACGTGAGGATGATTCCATTAGTCCCTACAATCCATTATCCATAACATAACTAACTCAAGCCGTCTTTAATTTTTTTGCAGGTCATATGTCTTAAATAATTTGTGCTTTCAGCTCACGCCGCACGGTCGTTTACCATTCAGGAATCCAGATGCCTCACAAACCAATGTCCAAGGGCGAAATCTAAGTCCTTGGGCTTTCCGGAGAGGAAATACACCTAACTGAACCTTACTCCTCTTTCGCGAATCGCACCTGAAGGCTGACCCCAAGATGATAACTTGAACGCCACCGACGAGAAGGCTCCGTGTGGTGTGCTCTACCTATATCATGTATTAGATACTGAATAAGTGACAAGTGTGACAAGGGCCAGTGTTGACTGTTCAGTGTTGAGGCCTTGCAACTGATGAATCTCAATTCAAAACGCAATTTCTTGACCGTTTGAATCACCACCTCAACGGCCATTGACTCGCATGCGCTGATTGCCTGAGCTACTTCGTAAGTGATCGGTCAGCTCGTACGGGCGCGTACAGTGTGAGGCCTATTGGCTCTACTCGTTCACGTGCAACTTAGAGGCGCTGGTGGTCGAGGTGATGGCCAACCTTCTGTCACTCTTTCCTTCTCTCCTTTTATTTCTTTGGATCGTTTACGTTATGCCCGATCACGCGGATACATAGAGACTACTCCCGCAATCTGACCTACGCGGCGTGACTCACGTCTATCTCATGTGGTGCAACCGTGCTTCCATGTGTGACCCGTACAGTATTGGCCCCAAGAATGATGTCGATGATGTCGCTGGCAGCTGCTTCGGCTTCCTCCATAGATTATGCTCAACATCGTTTGTTGGGCTCGGCGTTTTTCCTTCAGGATGTTCGTCGCCTTCTCGTCTGCAAATGGTGGTATGAATTTGCTTCGCCGATTTTCTTTCAGGATCTCCGGCTCCAAGCAGGATCGCCCAGAAGAGCAGGATCGCTTGAAAGATTTATTTTCGCTTCAAAAAGCGTGGACTTACTTTCTTCAATACGCAAGAATGTGCGAACAACAAAGCTTATCCTTAGCGGTTTTAAGGATTGGCGTTCAACCCTCTCAACCTCGAGGCTCGAATGCCACAGGATCAACCCGAATTGACCTCCAAGTTTTCGTCGTTCGATACATGGACATCTGAGGTGAATGGATATGTCGCTGCTCTTGCCAACGTACTTGAACACAATACAAAACTGCGTGCCCTCAAAGTTGAAGCACGCCCGGAAACCCCACCACTGCAATTAAACCTGCAGCGACGGGATTATTTGGCGGCATCGTCCTGATTCGTCTCTCGTCGGCCTGGTATCTCTTAGTCAATTGATTTGCCCCGAAATCGATACAGCCGGCACACGTCTCACGGTCTCATCATCTCATGCACGACAATGACGCTCCCAAGGTACACCTTTGCAGCAAGATCAGTACAATGCTTCCAACTCTTCGTCGTTTACGCTGTCGAATGAGTTGTATTTGTCCCACGATATTTGACGTCCCAGCGGGCAGTCTTCCTCTTGCTCTAGAAGATTTTATCGTCAACCTGAGTCTTTCAGACATCCATGGCTCAGATACTTCATACCGCTACCAGTACCCAAGCCGCTGTGAGGCACTCCCCGGAGACGATTTTACACGATTGAAGGCAGACATGGAATCTTGCGCCAGAAAGCTTGTACCGTTGATGGGCAACCCGCGTATTGTCAGGGTCTTGTCGCATACGTTTCCGGGGATGAAGCTGCGTTCTTTGGATGTTTTGACAGAACGAAGAATGGAACTTAAGCCTAACGCGCCCTGGGATACGGACGGGGGGTTAGTGAAGGAGCCCAGAGTCTTGAGACAAGATTTGTCCAACTCTGATTTCTCATCTGATGAGTCCTCTTGGTAGATTGTTGATGTATAATATCATATAGGTACCGCACATAAGCAGCTTCGACCCAGACTGTATGCCAACTGAATTTAGATCATTTGTGCCTCGTCGGTCGGCGGCGGTCGCAGGTGGACCGTGGCATTATTCGGTGAAGATTTTTGCTGGTGAATTTGCAAGACTGACCGGATGGATGCCTGTCTCTTTCATTGAACCAATTTTTTTGCCTTATTCCAATTGTAGTCTATTCAAGGAAATTTAGTCTCGCTCATTCCTTCCCTATCCGTAGGAGGTTAGGTAGGTACCTATGTAGGTACCTACACGCAAAGAGCCTTGCCGGGGCTATCGTTCCTTGCCCCGCTTTCACTCACCACCCTATCAGCTCCCAGTCCGGTTATTTGTCATCACTCCCTCACATTTCCCCGGTGAGATGTTGTTGCGACTTGCTGAGACACCCTTTGGGATCGAGGGACGCTTTTGGTGGAGTTGTCGTGTCAGTCTGGATTTGTATGTTTCTTTTGCTGTTCTTAGCTGCATTCCGTTATGATGGTTTCCTGGGCATCTGGAGAGGTTGCGTGAGACATCCGAAGTTCAACACTTCGGAGGCCAGTTTGGGAATTTGGATAAAACAGTGGAGGGAGCCCCTCGAGGATAGAAGAGAGGAGGGAGGAGGGAGGGGGGTTTCGTGGTGTTTTGAGGACTTAGTTCCTGTATTTCTGATAGTATCATTGAGTCTTGTTCATCTTCTCTTTTTAGTCTGGTAGATCTTGTCAGATCTATCAGCCATTCTTCTCTTGTCTTCTCTCAGTGAGCTGAGAGTCTGTCCTTTGTCCGTCTGGACGCCTATTCGACCTTTGTCCGGGTTTCCACCTTTTCCGGCCCTCCGTGCTCCGAGTTTCACTCTACATTAGGTACCTTAGGTTAGGTATGTACCTAAGGTACTCCGTACAATGGGCCTACCTAATCTCTCCTTGGGTATGTGGGTCCACGCGCTAGGCCCGGCCCATCCCCATCGCGTCTTGAGTCCTTGACTCTCATCTCCACGGTTCCTCCACCTGTGACCTGGGAAATCTGCACCACTCGCGATATGCCTTCAGGGGTAAAATCAGTCATAGCTCAACTTAGATAGTCCTCGCTCCCGTCGGCACAGCCCGCCGATGTTATCTGCAGCGGAGGTACGATTCCAAAGACGGTAGAAGTCCCCCTCGCCCTGGATGCTGCCAAAAATGATATGTACTTGGAAACTGACTTTGTTTGCGGCGCGCACGTCTAGGTAGAGGATTTGTCTGCCCCTGATGCTCGAGCCAAGATACGTACATATTGCGAGAAGCCGCGCAGGGCTTTGCATCCGAGGATGCGGACAACTATAATCCGGGCCTGAGACCTGTCGTCCTTCCATACCAACGAAACGCACGGCGGGCTATCTGGCCAGATGACTGCATCAAGGTCCCAGGAAGCGCAATGAGAGCTTTTTGGCCAGATGGCTGTATCAAGTGAAGCGCAACGCGCGTTGCTTGTACGGATGACCGTATCGAGTACTTAAAGCGCAATGCAAGCAGTTTAGCCGGGTTGGCTGTATCAACTAAGCGCATTCACAATTTCACATTGCGAGTCGTTTGAACGGATGGCTGTATCAAGTAAAGCGCAATGCGAGCTGTTTCGCCAGGTTGGCTGTACCAACGAAACGCAAGGCGAGCTGTTCGGCCGGATGACTGTATTGAGAAGGAAGCGCAATGCGAGCTGTGTGCCCCCCCCCCCGATTCGAGAGTAAGACCGGGGTATCGCGCGTCCAATATGTATAAGGGAGTAACCACACACCAGCTGGCAGCAACCGTTTGTAACGACAAACCGACTTCAATGAATCCCGCTCGAAATGTACTCTCAGCTCAACGAGGATGTGACATGTCACGCAGCGAGACTGTGGAAGCGCAGGAATCTTTTTTGCATGAGAACCCGCCTCTGGTGACGTTGAAGATGAAGATGCTTCGTCTCGAGGAAAAGCCCTCAAAGTCGTCGACTCGTCGTGGCTGTCGGCATGGCTGTCTCCGGATCGGCGCTATGGCGGCGATCTACAATACGGCCTGATTCTCAAGCGATCAATTCAACGTACCTACATATGTCATAGGCACCAGACTCAGTGGATGATACTACCGACCTGACTGCTGCTTTGTCTGCGCCACTTCTCCGATATTCCGTTCCGTGCAGATATGTACGCACGTACGATGACGAGCGAGTCCACGCGTTTGCACCGCAATTCGCAACACTCATACGGTATACCTCGAGGCTCGATTAAGCGATTGCATACTTGTTGCACAAAGCAGCGTAGGAACGTGATTACAAACCGTAATAATTTATCACGAAGTACCTGGTCGACTTGAAAGAACGTTTAAACTACATGAAACTTGGAGTCTTGGACGACGTCCAGTCGCTGATTTGTAAGAATTGCACCATACAAAAAGCTCTCGCGGCCCCTGCATCCTGTGAGGCAGAACTGGCCAAAGTGCTGGGAAGCAAGTGGCTGAGATTTTGACTAGTCCTGCTCGAGCATGTTTCAGATCTCTACAAGATGGCGTCAACCGAAGCACGAAGCACATGGTCAGGGAAAGAAGGCCAAATCAAAACAGCGCAACAAGGCACACAAACGCTGAGGGCTATAGCAGCCTCTCGCCGTCGCTAAAGACTTGGCAAATCGATGGAAGACTGAAGTGCCCTGTCAGGGCCTCTCGGATCATTCTCACTATGACCCCGGCGCACAACAGTGACAAACGAGTCACAATTCTCAGTCCTCGGTCACTTCTGATCGAACAGAGAAAGACAAATGAACCATCGGCATCCGGAAAAAGAGACCGCCAGACTGGGTTGTTCATGATGATGGCTTGGCTTATGTTATGGACACCCCCGTGTAACCTCTTCACGCTGGATTCTCTTGGAAGCTTGTGCTACCAATTTGGTGTCTCGTTTGTCCAAAACATCGCACACGCGAGAGAGGCCACCCAATCGTTGAAGCCGCGTCACCAGCCGTACTCCCCGGATGGCTGGTGGCGAGTCGGGCTGACAATGACAGAGCGTGCGAAAGTGAGCTCGAATTAAAATGATCATCATAGTACGACTGATCGTAACGGTAGTAGCGACGAAGTAGCAGAGGAACACGCAAAGTGGTCCCGATATGGTGACAAGTTACAACAAAGCATAGTAGCTAGAACCCTCATCAAACGGAAGAACGGCGAGTCGGCGACAAGTCCAACATTGAGTGCATCCTGTGGCGGCGAAGCCATACCAAGATTCACAATAACAGCCATAAAAACAAACGGTAGCGTGTTAAGCGAAGAACGGTAACACAGACACCCAATATTACGCGACAACAGGCTGCTGTCACCTGTCAGTCCCAGATTGGGACAACAAACAGCAATGGCATGGTCAACAACAGTCAGCACCAGCACACGGTAACACAGCACCGGATGATGCGATGAGGGGTGAAATCTCTGTCTGCCTCCTGCGTGCCGGCTGTCAACTTTCAACTTTCAAGCAGCAGACTTCTGGCTGACAGCCTTACAGACGCGTTTGATCCGAAAGTTGAAATCGGGACACGAAGAGTAATCACAACAGTGAATCACAGCAAGATACTCGATTTCCCTACCCTCTTCGGGGTTATATATTCCACGATGGCTCCCTCTCAATGCTTCGGGTTCTCCAACCTGACTCTTCACGGCTATACATCAGATCGTAAAGACAGCAACTACAAATCTCAAGCACCCTCCCTCGCAAAAGTTATTCATTCTGACAACACCAAGGTCGTGTTTGAAATGTCTGGTAGGTTGCAATATGTTTCTCGCTCCTTCGGGCGCTTCACAAACAATATATATGTGGATCGCAACTAACCTTCATCTCCCCGCACAGATCCAGCAGGGAAGAAAGCGGCCGAGATGTCAAGAGAGCTTGAAGACATGAAGGCCAAGCTGGAAGCCGCGTTGGCCCAGGCGGCAGCCTCGGCGGCCCAGGCGACAGCCGCGTTGGCCCAGAAGGAAGTCGAGAAACGCAGGCGGATCAAGGCGTTGGCCCAGAAGGAAAAAGAGAAATGCCGGCGGATATCTGCGGAGGAGAAGATTGAACCGTTGACATTGGGCGAGTATTTCCAGTGGCGTCATAACGCCAACATTGTTCTAAACTTGCCGCTCGAGCTCCACGACGGCACAAAAGGACCCGTGGCAGATGCGGAAGGCCGAGTTTACCCGCGATCCATAATCCCATGGGCTGGATTCAAAACGATACAAGACGGAATTTTAAAAAAAATACCAATGAAGACCAAGCTCTCTCAAAGAAATTTCGCGACTCGAAGTTATCTGCTTGACAAGCTAGAACACCCCGAGCTCATCAGCAGCGAGCAGAGCCTCACGATACGTCAGGCAGAAGCTATAACGGGACCGGTGACTTTTGTGATGAAGCATTTGGAAAGGATTCGAAATTTGTGGCCCAGTCTTGGGATCCAAGGCACGGCGGATTTTCAGTCCCACAAAAATACTGGCACGACAAAGACAAAGACGGGGACAAAGACGAAGACAAAGACGGGGACAAAACGGACAAGATCGGCAGCAGCGACTGGCAAAACCGGCCCTCCCGACCTGTATTGCAAGTTTATGAGAATTTGTGGCACATTGTCCGAGGTAATAATGGTTGTAGAGTACAAACCGCCGCATAAGCTACCACTCATCATGTTGATGGAGCTGCTGGACAACATTGTCAGCATACACCTGGACGACAACTTCATCGATAAGCACACTGAGAACCAAAGACTTGTCGCTGCTGTCATCATCCAGCTATTTGCGGCGATGGTGAATAATGACGTCCAGTATGGGTATATCGACACCGGAGAAGCTTTGGTTTTCCTACACATCAAGGCCAACGACCCCTTCACTGTGGAGTACTATATCTCCGATCCCAAGTCCGACGTCGAGAAGGAGGCCGATGCCGATGGCAAGCTGCGTCTCAGCGCTGTTTCTCAGGTTCTCGCTTTCACCATACAGGCCATGAAAGCTCCCAAAGCAACTTCTTCCTGGCTGGCTCGTCTCAAGGATCTCCCCAAATGGAAAGACGCGCGTATAGAGGCGAATGATATTTCGTCAGGTCCCGATTTGAAAGATAAGTTTTCTCCGTACAAGAGAAAAAATCGCAAACGTGAACCACACCCAAGCGACCCGGATCCCGCCGTCACTCGGTCAGCTTTTCAATCGGCAAATCGACTAGCAGAGGAGCCCAACGATGAGGACAAAGCCGACGACTCTCAACAGGGCAAAAAAAAAAGCCAAAATTTAGGAAGGCGTAAGATACAGAGCGACGTTTTCAATCGGTCGTACTGCACGCATGAGTGTATTCGCGGCTTGGCATTCGGCACCCCTCTGGATAAGAATTGCCCAAACGTCAAAGATCACGGCAGCAAGCACATCGACCGACAAGAATTTCTCCGCCTGATGCGAGACCAATTGGATGGCGAGAATGCTCATGCTCACTGCAAGCCCATCAACGCTTCAGGGCACATTGGGCATCTTTTTAAAATTTGCCTACTGCCGCACGGTTACACACTCGTGACAAAGGCTGTCGGTTTATGCGATAGCGCACCTCTAATACATGAAGAGAAGATGTACAACTACCTTCGTGATTTACAGGGTCGTTTCATTCCTGCCTGTGCTGGTTACATTGAGTTGAAGTGGATTTTCCGTGGTGAGGCATACGACAATACCGCCTTCAGACACTTCCTGTTCCTCTCGTACGCCGGGAAACCTGTCTTGAAAGCTCTATCCAAAGTTAACTACTCGGTCGTGAGGGAAGTGCTCGACGCTCTTGCGCAGCTTCATCAACGCCGAGTCATGCATCGCGACGCTGCGCCACGTAATATGCTCTACGATGCCCGCACCGGCAGATACATGGTCATCGATTTGGAGCTGTCGGAGCCGATTGATGGGGAGGTGCCTGAGGCCGTGGATGCCCATATACAAAAGGGAAAGAGAAAGTGGGAGGATGATAGGGAAAGCGAGCCTTTCGCCACGGAGAGTCAATCGTTATTTGCAAGTTTGTCTTCGTCAATTCGAGCATGTTGACGTAGTTGAGATTAGATGCTGGTTTATAGGGAGTGAACGAAATTGCATGCTGTTTCCTGGCCACCATCTTTTTGTACTAAGGCGCGCCTCTCGGCATCGACTGAACTTCGAAATAAAATGTCTCGTTGCGCTCCAAACGAAGTCAGTGATTTGTTATACCATAGGCATTGTTTTGTAGTATATTGGATTTATGAAATGATAAAACAAATGCCCGAACAGCTACAGAACCATCCAAGTCGTAACGTCGCCGGGGCTGGGCGGAAGGCGCAGGGTATATGTTGCATATCATGCAAAGATTCAAAGGGATATTACATAATTTGTTTCTATGTAGAGGGCGCCGATCCGATAGTTCTCCATATGAGTTGTGGTCTCGCCATGATGAACGACAATGCGTGAGAATGAGCGCCTTTGTGCACCATTGGAAGCGTACCACCCAATATCCAAGCAAAATATGGCGACGAAAGTTGAAACAGCTTCTCAAAGTCATTTTCCGACTCTTGTTCCATTATCATACTTCATCTCGATTCTCGCAAGGGTTTCACCCAAGTCTTGTGGCAGATGGCCGCGAAAAGAAAAGTAGGAAGTACTATGCCGTACTCTAGGTAGATGGAGGAACACATGCCATGCCATGGAACTGTTACAGTTACTGCGACAGATGTACGAGCTGCACAAGCTTAGTACGTAATGATCTTCTCTAATGAATATCGCAAATGAGCTAAAGTGGTTGAGAATGCAAGGACTTCATGCGAGAAAGTAGGCACAACCACAAACATTTTTCATTACACATTCACTACGGGCACACACACACAATTCGAATGTGTTGCAAAAGTAGCCTGGAGATTTCATTGGAACTTGGGAGTCCGTACGGAGTACTCCCAGGCTCCCCTCGAAGTTGACGTGCAGATATGTCGGTGCTCTTGCCGGCGCACTTCAACACAATACAAAATTGTCACATTGTGTGTCCTCAAAGTTGAACCACGGCCGGAAACCTACCCGCTCCAATTGAATCTGCAGCGGCGGGATTATTTGCCTCTCGCCGGCCTGGTGTTGAAGGCAGGAATGAACGCTTTCGCAAGAAAGCTTGCGTATTTATTTAATGAAAAGCCCAAACATCGTCAGGGCTTAGCGCATACTTTTCCGGGGATGGAGCTGCACATGTTGGATGTTTTGACAGACCGAAGAATGGAACTTAAGCCTAACGCGCCCTGGGATGCGGACGGGAGAGTAACATTAGTGGAGGCCTCTAGGGGCCCAGAGTCTCAAGAAAGGATTTGTTTGACTCCGATTTCTCATCTGATGAGTCCCCTTGGTAGAGTGTTGATATACATACCTCAGATTGGAAGTCCGATCTTGTACAGAAGGAGCTTCGACCCAGGCTGTGGCAGATGCCAGAAAGAGCAGTTCATGTTGTCTTGCATTCTAGTCTGATCAATAATTGTAATATCGGATTTCGCCGTACGCCGCGACGAGCTGCTCGAGTCCCAAGACACATGGTCTCCGTAGATGAGTTGAGCTACCATTTGACCGTCCCAAATTGCCCGGTACGGGCGACTGTAGGTGCATCAGTGAGTGATGTCGGCTTGTTTCGAACCGAGTATCATAGAGAGCGTCGTCTTTTTCTTCTTCGTCGGTGTTGCTTGCTCCGAATTCCTGACAAGCTCCAGCAAACAGTCACGAACGGTAGCTCGGAAGTCGAGGATGACTTGGTTCTTTTCATCCGATATGCCAGGAAATGTAATGAATTCTGGCGAAACAGCCAGACGTTCTAGAGGGGCGGTCGCAGCACCATCCCAATCAATTACTCCTGTCAGGTTGTACTCGTCATCGAAAAATAGGTTTCCATAATGTAGGTCGAAATCGCATAAGGGAAATGGACCACGAAGCCTGTCTTCGATTATGATGTGAGATACAGCTTCTTTCAGAATCCAGCAAGCGGCTCTCCACTCTGGGTCATCGGCATGCCCTTCGAGAGCGGACCGGTTCTGTTCTTGTCTATCCTCGTAGAATCACTCTAGCGATGTTTAGACGTGCGGAGTTGCCAAAGAGTCATCATCGTCTGACCCCCATGGAATGATTCGAGGAGGCTCATCGCAGTTTTCGCCGCACCACATTCGCCCAAGTCGATCAAAGGTCAGATTCTCTAGCTGGTACAAGACATCCGCCAACTGAGATGCAACGTGGTGTTTGTAGTCGGCAGGTACTGTCTTGGCCATGGTGGATTGGAGAGTCTTGCCCTTGAGGCCTTCCAAAAGGATGTATGGAAAGCCAAATTCATTGGAAGGCGAAACATCGAAGGCGAAGAATTCTGGGACCGGTATCGTCGTACGACTCTTCAGTGTCTTCATCGTTGCAACTTCGCTCAGCATAGCAACCTCATGCTGGCGGGTGCAAGACGGATCTACTGGGGCCTTCAGAATCCTAGCAATCCAGTGAACATCGTCGGAGAAGGCGACGTTGAGCACTAGATTGTTCATGCCATATGTAAAAGACCCCGAATCAATGGCGCAAGTGACGCCACTTGCTGAGCTTCCATCACTAGCGTTACGGGTGCGAAGCGCGATTTGCTCAAGATATTCAAAGGAGCATTATTACTCCGCGAACTGTAAAAGTTTACTCGGCGAACTGTTTTTGCCAAATTGCTCCACAATTTTAGGACTCCTTTGTACCTTCGCCAAATCACA